>ML845909.1:36301-47592 GCA_009831015.1 Picea engelmannii | reverse complement strand
TGAACTCTATTGTAATTTTTCTGGAGCTGAATGGAATACATATGCAGAAGATTTTGAAGTCTCTATGAAAATATTCTAACAGTGGTGATATGAGTTTTGTCTTCTCTCATTGTATGTATTTCCTATGTTCTTTAATTCCATTTACACTGTCTTCTATTTAAATTGGATAGTTAAAGTCCCACAATTCATTGTGTGATGCTCTCAACTGAAGCAATTTAAACTATGTATTTCTTCCTAACTAATTCAGAATTCATTTCATTAATGCTCTGATGTAGTTACTTGTTTTCCCCCTTTCCTGTTACACTCTGCAAATTTCAATTTACAACTCAGATTCATTGCCTCATTTAGCCATTATCCTCTAGAGAATTCTATCATCCAGTCATTGTTTTCATTCACTTTCAGAATTTCGACTCCATAGTCCTAAGTGTCCCTCCCCTTCTTGGCCACAAAATTTATAAGAAAACCCAAAACAAACTAAACCTAGCCATTGATTGAAAAATAAATATCAAGTGACACGAGAGAGCCCTCTCTGAGTTGAGTAGGCTAGTACCCATCTCTAAAGTTGATTGAAACAGATACCTCTGTTGTTTGTTTTATCAGCCGAACAAATTTATAGAGTTCTAAAACGTTTTAAAACTCTTCTCAGTGGGTTTGAGATCTACTATGAGGTAGACTAGATCGCACCAGGCTCCTCAGCCTATGATCTAACCCTCAATATCCACCCTCCTTACTCCTCCCCAGCTCAACAGCTTACAAAATTAGGTTGTATAGAAAAATATTACAATTAGCTATCAAAACACGATTCCTTCTCTAGACTCCCTATATCTCATCCAACTCTGGTCTCTATGTCTCTTCTCCCTCCTCATAACCACCTTCTTATGACACCTAGGTATCTATATTTATACATTTTTGGTTCGCCATCCATTACAATGTATTGCAAAAACCCTAACCCTAACGTTGTTAGGTCTTCCATGCATGCCTCGTGCCTGCCTTATTTCCAAAAATAACATTTCTTTTCACTTTGTCCTACTTCCAACAGGCCCCCAACACTAACATGTGGCTCATCCTGAGCCACCTAACCTTTGTGTGCCTCATCGATTTCCCTGGTGATCTCTTGGAAATTCTCCCTGAGCTTCATTGCTTGTGTTTGAGCCTGCGCAGTTTTCTCCTTGAGTGTGTCTACTATCTGCACTGCAATCTCGTCGTTGATCAACCATGGACACTCTGCCTGGGTCTGTGCCATATATGTTTTGGTTTCCTCTACTTGTGCACTGACCTCTGCTACTCGCTCCTGTAGTTGTTCCATTTTATCCTGGCTCTCATTTTTTTGTGTCTGCACAGTGGTGAGTTCTGTTTGTAGCCTCTTCATATCCTATGCCCCTTTGACATGCTTTGTGATGGCCATTTTATTCTTCCTATGCTTGAGGCCTTGGATAGTTGTGATGATCCTTTCTTCTTCCTTGTCCCACTACTAGACCTATTGATCCTCTTCCATCTTTGTCCAGAGATGTGTTGCTCTGTCAAATAGGTCGGTCACTGTGTGGACCTGTCATTCTACCTTTTGTATTTGCTTTTTTGCCTCCTGCTTCTTTTGCTCCCTTACTTTAGGTGGAGTGGTAGGTGTGATTTGATCACAGAGATTCTCGATCTCCTGCTAATATTGATTTATTGTCTACGCAATCTGATCAATCCTCTCTGTTATTGTGAGTTCATCCCTCTGCACGGTATTTGGAATCTTCTCGTAAGCTCTAACCACTTTTTGTTCCAATCCGTTCACACATTCCCTTTCCTCTTTGGTATCGATCTTGGCCTGCACATATATCAATTCTAGCTCGTCATGTTTATCCTCTGCCTGCTTTAATTTAGCCATGTCTGTGCATGCACAAGACTGTACTTTTTGGGTAACACTAACCTGTAGTTTATGTAGAGCCTTGGATGGTATTCACGGAAATAACAATTGTAATTGAGCTAAGTACTTTAGGGGTTTCTTCCCCATGATATCGTCCATGCGTAGCATGCTTGGTGTAATGTGAAATGTTGTACTCGGCTGTGGTATTGTGTGGACTGTATCTCGCTCACTTGCTTCAGGTTATCCTCCTGTCTGTGATGTTAATGGCCCTATTTCAATGTTGATGTTGGCTACCTGTGCTTCCCCGATATGCTTGAGAAGTTGTCTCATGTCTTCCATCTCCTCTTGAATTCTATCCATTTGGCGCGTAGCATTCTCAAAATCCTCAAATGTGTGATACTGAACCATTTGGGCTATCATTTTTGCATCATCCTTCGTAATCGTGTATTCTGGAGGTGTTATATGCGCCTTCATCTTCTTGCACGCTCCCCCTGTCAGAGTAGTAGGTCACTTAGTCGATCTTGGTTCTTGTGGGTTGGTACTTGGTGTAGTCCCCTATGCTACCTCAGCCTATTTCTATTGTACTTGGGGTGGTTGTGTACTATTATTCTTCCCCTTATGAGTTCCTGCCTTAGATGTCCCCCCTTTCATCTGCTTTGGATTGGCCTGGCTCGTCCTTGGTTTCTTGGGCACTAGGACTTCTTGGGGTTTTGTTTCTCCCTACCCTACCTCTTTGGCATTTGTATGTTCTTGCCTTGCTTCTTCTTCCTCTGTCTTTGCAGGTATGTCTGGAGTGAGGACTGGAATCCTCTAGTCGTCCTCCCAATCTTTGATAGTCATTTCTATGTCGCCCTCTGTGATGCAATAGCCTAGTTGTAGCCATTGCTCGTTGGGGTCCTTCCGCGCCTGGATCCACATCGCATGTCGAGTGGCCTTGAAGTTAGCTATGTCCCGATAGTATGCAACATCCTGCAGTTTTATTCTCCATATGTTGGTGATGGTCTCCTGTAGGTTGCATAGATATCCTTTGAATATACATGTGTTCATATTTTTGTTCCTGGTGTCTAAAGCAATGTCGAGCGATAAATATCTCGCTCCATGATTGGGTTTGGGTCTGGTGGTGAAAAATAAATATTTCGGTTCCTTCCATCCCATGATGGCGATCAACATGAGAAACCATGAGTAATGAAATTATGTTCCCAGATCCTGCGCATCCTTGCAATCATCTAGAACTAAATTCAAAAGATAAGGGGCCCAGCTGACGGTGGTGCCCTTGGCACACTATGTTGCAACTGCAACAATCCCAACTGGGACTTCCTCCTTGCGGAATTTTCTGAACATCTTGCAGGCCATGATTTTTGCGGCCATTTTTATCACGACGTCATTGATCTGTTTGATGATGATTTTGTGCATCCCCTTGTCAGTGTCATATTTATTTTTCATCTCCTCAGTGAGTGCTTTCTCCTTTTTTTGATCGTCAAAAAATTGTGTGGCATCCATGCCCCATGATGGAAACCCTTTGATGTGCGCAATAAACTCTATGTTTATTGAGAGGATCTTGTCCAACCATATATCTCCTCCATGTGTGACCACCAATAATTTTTTGACGCAATTGTTCGCGTACTATCCTATGCCAAAGTGTGGTAGTTCCAGCAGACCTAAAATCCTAGTTTTTTCCAATCCTACTGCCCACTGGAGTGGTTGATGAATCGCTGCCCCAAATGGATATAGACCCACAATTTGTAGGTAGAATTGCTTCACGAACTCCAGGAACTTGTCTATGTTTGTTACAACATGGTCTGAATAATTTATTTTTTCTACATATCCTAGCAAATCTGCTTTCACCCGTACCCTTCCTGGTATGCGCAATAAAACCATTTTTGTGGCAGGTTGTTTGCACGGTGACCTGGGTATTGTGTGCTTGTCCTTTCATGGTGGTGGTTGACTCGAAGTTTCGGCCTCCATTAGTCGTTCGTCGACATATTGTTTCGGCCAACCCATGACATCTTCCACTGCTTCCTCCTATGGATGGTCCAACACAGTTGTCTAAGATTTTTCTGGCTCGACCGATGCTTCCAGATTTGTAGACATCCCATTGACTCTTGGGGATTCTTTAGGGTTTCCTGGTTGTGTCTGGATTCTCGTGCCCTCATTCTGTCGACCCCATTCCTCTATCGGTGTATCCACATTCATGCTTGTTGGTGTTGTTTGTTGGGTTTCCTCCACAATGGGTGTGGGGTTAATTGGTGTTGTATCTGGTGATGGGATTCCATCTACATTGATGACTTCTGACAGTTGTTGTGCATTTTCCTATGATAGTACTTGTGCTTTGGTCCTAACTATGGATTTTATGACAGTATGGCTCGGTTTGACTTGTTTGGGTGGTTCCATGGTGATGAAATTCTATCCTCCTCCGAGCTCAGTGGTCTCTGCAACCTCTATGAACTTCACTCTATGCTTTGTATGCTCTATCTCTCTTTGTCTCTTCTTATTTTTCAATAGGCTTTTGGTTCCCGCGTCCCTTATTTGTATGGGCGTCGTATGAAGCTTGTCAAAGATGCTACCTTTATTACGGATTCAATGAATCTTTGGTTCCTTCTTACTTTCCATTACTCCCCCTCGCCATCTCCAGTTGGCGTGATTAATGCGACATCCCATCGGTCCTTTCCGGCATTCAATTCCACTTGCCTTCGTCATTTAGTACTTCTTTTGTCGTCTTTATTTTTCCCTCTTGTTTTTGTTATGAACAGACCGTAGGCATTGTATTTTTTGGGTACGTATTCCTAAGTGTGTGTGTTCTTTCTCCTTTCAGCGCACTGTACATTTACTTTCCTACTCTTTTTTCTTTTTTTTTTCTCAGCTGCACGATAACTTTCAAGTTATGGGTGGTCAACTGTCCTTGTATAGCTTCAGTTGGCTCCCATTGATCATCCCTTTGAGTTATGCACCTCCTAAGTCTTTCAATTGTACAACTCCCTCATCTGTGATAGTTTTTACTTCGTACGTCCCTAACCAGTGCATTCTGAGTTTTTCGGGATGCTGAATGGATTTACTGTCATACATCAACACTAAGTATCCTTCCTTGAAAGTTTCTTCTTGATGTGTCTGTCATGCAAAGATTTTTCCCTTGCCTTCTAAACTTGTTGGTTGAACTCTGTTGGGATCCTATCTTCCTCCATGACCAACAATTTATTCAGCATATCCTGTACTATGCCTCGTTCTGTCATGTGCATAGTCGATGCTATGTGTAGACTAGGTACCAGAAATTCTAATGGCACCACTGATTCTTGTCCATATACTAGTTTGAATGGCATGTTCCCTGTCAAATTATTGCATGTGGTCCTATATGCCCATAATATTGTTGGTATTTTGAGGTCCCAGTTATCTTTGTTGACATTACAAATATTTGTCAGTGCATTCTCAAGGATTTTGTTAAATGCTTCTATTGTTCCATTTGCTTGCAGATGAAATGGTGTGCTCTTTTGATGGTGAACTTAAAACTCTTTAGTCATAGCCTTAATAATGTTGTTAATGAAGTGAGTGCCTTGGTTTATCATCAAAATTCTTGGGAAACCAAATCTAGTGATTACTTGTTCAAATAGAAAGTGTTTTGTTTTTTCTGCACTGCAATCCTTCATTGGTGTTGCTTGTTCCCATATTGTCGGGTATTATGTCGCGATGATAATGTACCTTGCTCATGTTCTTTTGTTTGGTGGTTTGATTGGTCCCACAAAGTCGATTTCCCACTTGTGAAATATCTACAACGTTATTTGTGGTCAGAATGTCATCTCGTCCCTTCTATTGGGTTTATCAACTCTCTGACAAACATCTCATCTCTAGAAGTACTCTTTCGAATCTCTATGAATGGTCGGCCACCATAGTACTGCGCGCAATACCTTCTGCATGGTATCTTTGCATGCATAATTTCCTCATGCTATTCCCTCATGGGCTTCTGCTAAAACCCTTGGTATTTCATGTTCTAGCAAATATCTTCGTAAGATGCTATCTGCGCCCATTTTTTATAAGTGTCATGCAATTAGATGATATTATGCAGCCCGAACTACCAGGTTTTTCTTCTGCGCGGTGTTATATTCTTGTGGTGTAGTACATGTGCTCAAGTACTAGATGATATCTACAAAGTATTCATCGGTGATTTGGACTAAAAATAATTGTGCATCTGGAAAGTTTTCCTTTAAGCTTGTAGGTTCCTCTCTATTCATGACCCTTGATAGATGGTCTGGTCCTGCATTCAACTTTTCTGGCTTGACTATTACTTCAAAATCAAACTCTTGAAATAATAATAACCATCGACATATTCTCCCCCCCAACACTAGCTTGTTGACTAGGTATTTAAGGGTTGAGTGATATGTGAACATCTTAAAATGTTTTCCCAATAAGTAATGTCTGAATTTCTACAGTGCATAGACCATAGTTAGGCCTTCCCTCTCTTTGGTGTTATAGTTATGCTTTGATTCTGATAGTTTTCTGCTCACAAACTCTATAGGGTGATCCAAATCTCTCACTCATGGCTACACCAAAATAGATCCAAGTGCTATTGTTGATGCATCTACATGTACATGGAATGTCTTCTCCTAGTCTGGAAATACTAGTATTGGCGCAATGACCATATTTTCTTTTAACATATCTAGACCGTGTTGACAATCTTCATTCTATTTAAACTGTGTATCTTTCCATAATAGTTTCTCCATTGGCATGGTGATCTACGCATACCCTTTTATAAAATTTCTATACTATCCTATGTGGCCCAATGTCGGTCTTAGTTGATGGACTGTTTTTTGTGGTGGCAAGTTAACAATTACTGCAATCTTTGCAGAATCTACTAGTAAGCCTTGTTTCCATACTATATGACCCAATAGTATCCCAAAAAACGTTCTGAATATACATTTTTTTATTTTTAATAATATATGGCAGTACCTGCATATTTCTAACATCAATTGCAAGACCTCTACATGGTATTTCAATAAACTATAGATTTTCCAATCGTCTAAGTATACCTCTAGAAATTGGTGGATAACCTCCTTAAATGCAGTGATAACTACTATGGAGAATATTGTTGGTGCATTCTTCATTTCAAACTGCATGAATGTGTATTGCTAAGATCCTCATTTTGTAGAAAATGCGGTCTTGTATTTGTCTTCCTCTGCTATCTTTATCTGGTGGTAGCCTGAGAATCCATCAATGAATGAGTAAACTTCATGTCCTCCTACATTCTCCAACACTTCATCTGTGAAAGGTGTAGGGAACGGGTCATGTAGGAATGCATCATTCAACTTCCTTAAGTCAACACATATCCTTATCCTGCCTTGTTTTTTCTCCTGAACTACCATTGGGCTTATTCATTTTGATTCTTCCACAGGTTCTATGATTCTGTCTTCGAGCATCCTGTCGATCTCAGCTTTGAATTTATGCTTATATATCGGGTTTAATATGTATGGTCATTTTCTGATCAGTCTTTCTTCAACTCTGACTGGCATCTTCATTTCTCCTAGCTCTCCTGCTATACCTTTCATTTCCGTGAATTTTGTGGGGAACAGGTCGTTGTACTCGCGCAGTAACTCTGTTATGCTTTCTACTGTTTTCTCATCCCAATAGTTTAAAATGCTAGCCATTTTGGGATTCTCAATTTTCCCAATGTTGACTTTATTCACCTTGATCAACACAACAACTACTTTTGATTCTAGCGGTGGACCTTCCACTTCTATTTCGTCTTTTTCTTCCTCCATCTGAATATCACGTGGATTGTCTTCATCTAGTGCTTCTTCCTACGCATGATAGCATGACAAAATTTCTTTCTTTGTCTATTATGTTGTTGTTCTTTTTTTATGAGTTTGACTTCCAGCTCTATGATGAATATCACCCCTCTTATCTAATTAAGAGTTGCATCTATGTTGGGGTTCTCATAATCAAATGAGAAAGTGACTGTAAAATTTTGTTGTAGTATTGTCTAGTTCGAAGTTCCTTTGCACAGTTCCTGGTCTATATACCAGTTCGCTGGTATGATTTCTAAGGTGAGTATAAAATGATGAGTCCATTCCTATGGGGGGTGTCATTTTTTATGATGCTTTGCACTTCTCCAAGTGTTTCATTGATGCCCCTGTCCATCGTACTTATTTGTTGATTTCTTCTCTGTTCTGCGCCAAAACTTATGCACAGTAACCGCTTACATTGGTACCAATCCGTGATTGTTTATTTGTGTGTGCCCCACCATCTTGCAGGTGTGGCCTTGAGTGCTATATCGAGTGCTAAGAGTCTTTGATTTTCTAACACTTCATCCTCATACTGTGCCAAGAATGCTTCTAGATCATTTACTCCATGGAAACTGGGTGGTTCCCTTATCTCCGTGCCTACCTATCTTATTGTGTAGTCTATTCTGGCACACCTTCTTGTGGAAACTTTGTGTATCCTCCACTATTTCAATCACTTCAAAGTATTATTTAGTGCACACTCCATCTAGGTCTATTATCACTCCTTTCAATCTACCAATTGGTAGGACTCTATGTTGGTTTGCTTGTTTTAGTTGAACAAGTGAATATCCTAATGTGGGCTCTCCCATACATTGCTATGTCTTCTTTGGTAATACATTAACTTTAGATCCTTGGTCTAGTATGATATCTCCCATGTTGAAATATCTGATGTTGGCATTCATCATGAACTCCCTACTTGTTCTTCTCCTTGTATGTAGGTGATTGACTGGTTTTTTTTCTAGTTTTTCTTGTCTCTATGCTACATTTCTCTAATACATTTTGAAATATTTTGATAGCGGAAGGGTCATTCAATAGTTTTACACATAATTTCAAAAATTCTTTGATTATACTTAATTGTCCCATGGGATGCATTTCCTTGGTATGATCCAACGAAGGAGGCATCACGTACTCTATCTCTCCCTTTCTTTGTTGCAAAGTCGAAGTCGACGTAGTGTCTTTCTTCACGAATTTTTGTATGGATTGTTGAAATATTTCCTTCTTGTTTTGTGCGTCGAACTATCTCCTGGGTTTGGAATTCTTCTTCACCCACTGGTGTTGTGTTGGATATTGTCGAGTTGTGGTGTTTCCTGTTTTATCTCCTCCATGCTTAACTATGTTGATGTTCCATCCTTCATCCCTTGCTTCGGCTGAGATCCATTGAACGTTTTGATTGTTATGATTCCTCTTTTCCTAGATCTTTACTAATAGTGTGAGAAATTATTTTGTATCATGATCCGATGCATGACAATACATACAAGTTGTTGGTTGAAGTGTACATTCCCTTGAATAGTGTCCCAGTTGTTGACAATTGTGACATACCACTGGTCCTCAACCTCTTTTGAAGTATCCTCTCGCCTGTCCTCCACCTCTGTAGCTAACTCTATCTCCTCTCGGCACGTTATACTGAGGCACCTAATTGTATTGCACGGTACTGTATCGAGGTTGCACTTTGTTGTACTGTGGCTACACGATATTATATGGTTGTTGCATAGTATTGTACTATTGTTTCATAGTGTTGTATGAGGTTGGAACTTGGTTAAATTGTGGTGCAGCTTGACCAGTGATCATTTATGCCTGCACCCTGTATGTTTTTTATGTCCTCTCTTGCATCAAATCCATAGTTCTAAAATCTTTGTCGTCATGTCCCACTGACTTGAAAAAGTTTCAATATGAACTCTTTGGGACTGTCTGGTATTTTTGCATCATTTGGAAATGATACGGATCGTGACCTGGTTTCTTACAAATTTTGCACTATAGTCCTCCAATTGGTAATGGATTTGGCATTCATGTTGCCATGTATTGCGGGAATGTTGGACATTCATTCTTGTGGTGTCCTTTCATCCTTCATGTGGTACGCCAAACAGCGTATCATTTGTCCTTACTCTTGTTTTGGTTTAGTTGGAACGTTAAGTTCTTTAAGTCCTCCTTAATCTCTTCAATGGTTGGGTACGTCTGTTGATATTGGTTTTCTTCCAATTACAGGGTTTCCTGAAGAGCCTTTGCCTGTGTCTGAAAATTCTATTGACGCAATGGGTATTTCAAGTGTGGTAGCAGTGAATTGATGAATAGATTAATGTGATGCATATCGGTCATGAGAAATTTCAACTTACCTTTCATTCACTTGAATCTCTGATCAATCTCCCATATAGATTCTCTTGGTTTCTATCTAATTTTTATCATCTCATTCATGTATTGATCTTCTAAACTTGGCTTCTTGAACTCATTTATCAGTAATTTCTTGATGTCTGCAATCGTTCTGGTTGTCCCTGGTGGATTGTGTTAGCACTCAAAAATGCACCGGCATTTTTGAAGGAAAGATGCCTAATCTTGTAGGGAATTTTCTGATAGCTTCCCGAGCTCCAAATGCAGATCTGAAAGCACCATTGGAAATTTCAGGATTTTTAGATGTCGATACACTATTTAAAGTTGAAAAACGGACTCTCCATGATTGAGAAATGTGATTTTGAAAAAATCTGCACTTTCACCAGCGCAGAAGGCAGAATTTTGACTAGTTAGCTGTGGAAAGTGGCGACTTTCAACAGCGCAGGAGCAGATTTTCAGGCAAGTGCGTTGTTGAAAGCTTGTCATGACCATAATAGTCAAATTTTCGCCCAGATCAAGAATTTTTGGGTTTGAATGGTTTGAATTCTTCTTCAATAAGTTGGTTATGAATTATCAAATCAAAATTTGAAGGCCATTATTGGAGATGAAACTCAAAACGGAATTTTTTGACTAGATTTGGTGATTTTCAAGGGAAAAATGATAGGGATTTTTGGCACACATCATCAAATTCGAATTCCACTTTCAAAGGGACAGATCAAAGAGCCTTGGAAGGCTAGGCTACACTTCATCAACTTTCAACCAATGTTTGAAGACCAAAAGATAGAGGTTGACCTCATCTTGAGGAGCTCTCCTTATCTTTTGTGAATTAGTTTTGACTTTCTATTTTTAGAATATCAGATCCATTGTTTTAGGATCTGAAACTGATTGTAAGAGGCTATAAAGCCAAAGACATTTGGAGCACTAAGGGGTTTGATTCTGGATACTGTAATACACTTTTGTACTCAGATTTTCATTGCTAATACAGATCACAGGTTCCTTTCCATTTTGGTATCAGTTTTTCATCTTTCTTCTTCATTGTTATCTTGTTGTCAAACCTTGAATAGATGTTATCCTATTGTTTGGTTCATGAAATTATAATCAGTTTCTTTACTTGTTTATTAGACCCTGCTTTGCACTGGTTTATGAACAATCTTTTCTTCATCCACTGAAAGCTATTTTTTTGTTTAACCAATCTTGGAGAGCACTGTCTATTTTGTTTACCATTTGATGTCTGAATGCTATTAGATGAATTGAGTTATCCCATTGATCCACCTTTACAAAATACAAAAACATTCATTTCTTAAGTTACCAAGCACCTTTGGTCTGCAACCACAAAGGGTTTCTTGGAGTGATAA
>ML845909.1:19354-29905 GCA_009831015.1 Picea engelmannii | reverse complement strand
TGTGCGGTGTAGATACTTGACTAGTGCTTCCCGAACTGCCTCCTCCAGTTGTTGTTCCTTGTGTAGATGTACTTCTTGTTGTCTTTCTTCCCCCGAAATGCGGTTGTATAAACGGTGGTGTTATCTTTGGTGTATTAGTCGCACATGGATTTATGGGTTCCACACTAACATTAATATGGATAGGATTGTTTCATTATCCTCTCACTCTTGGACCTCTTGTCTTCCTCTCATATGTTGTGCACAAGATTTCATGAATCTTCTCCACAGCTCAGAGATCCTCTACCTCTTCTTCATCACTTTCCAAGCCTTCCCTCGTGGCTATGGCTCTCTTCTTGGTATACCTTGTATTGGTAGGGTACTCCACTGAGCATATTTCTAGTTGTCACCAGGATCCGCTTGATCTGTTCATCGTCCATCATGATTGGGTCCAAGGGTTCCTCCTTATTTCCCTTATTTGTTCCTCCTTCCATTTCTCCTCTTTCTGACAGTGCTTCCCCCCTTCCCCCATGCACGCAGGGAATTTTAGTTGTATGAATCCATTGTCATTACCCCTTTGTTGTATAGTAGTATTTTAATAGAAGTATATTGTGATATAATATACCTTCCTTGAGGTCCACATAGAAACTCTTGCTCTGATGCACTATGTTGTTCCAAAGTCTGTACTTAAGGCTTAGAAAGTATACTGTCTAGGCATCCGAAACTGAGTAAAGGATAAAAAAGGAAGAAGACTCAAACTTCGGGAAAGGAAGCTAAGGCTGATTTTTCAGGTTGTTGTTGTCTTGCTTCCAATTGTTCCTAGATGTTTATATCCCGTTCAATCGTGACCCATGAACGTTCAATTTCTGCTCAGGTGGTGGATTTTTTAAGTATGGTATCAAAGAGGTTCAAAGCGATATGGGTTTGGTCTGACAAATCGGGTTCAATATCGGGTTGTCTTACAACAGGGACAGTCATGGAAGAACATGAAAAATTAAAGGAGAATTCAAGGTTTTTGATGTTGTATCAATGTGATCGTATAAAAGAGAACTTTTAAATCCAATATAGAAGATAAAGTGAAAACCAAAGGCCTTTTCCCATAACTGAGTTATCTTTTAATCAAATGATGTGTGAAATATGAGAAAAACATTTAGCTGTCTATAACGCGAGGCTCCTATCAAGGGAGAATCTCACCCTGTAAACAAAAGAAGGAAAATAAGCTAAGAAGAAATCTGACGAAGCATAAAATATGACAATCTAAAGAGTTCACAGGTCTTGTACCTGCTAATCGCCGATATAGAGGAAAAACTGTAAATGATATAGACGCCTAAAAATTGATCACCACAGTAGAGGTTTTACTAAATTGCAATGAAACATTCATCAGACATATATAAGCGAAATGAAATTGAATATGAAATCACAGAGGAAACAAACTCATAACACAGTCTTGACGGGATCAGGAGTATTCGGATTGCTTTGTATTAATTCTCAAAAGGAAAGAGTGTCTCTATTAAAATCAACCAAAAATGGTCCATCCCCTTTTCTTTCTTCTAAATACATATTTATACAACTTCTGCATGTTAGGATCTCAATCGTCCCAGGAGTTACAAAAAGGAGATTTATGCATTCCCATTCTTTTCCTTTGTCCTCTTTCGGGCAGATGGATCACCTTCCTTTCTTTAAACTTTGGGTTCTAAAAACAGAGCGGGAAGACACATGTCATTATTTGGTGCCCGAAAATTGTCCCTTCGCCTGCTGTGTGAAAGTGATGCACCTCTCCACCAGTTGGGTTATCAACCTAGAAGGTTTTGCTTGGTTGTTTGCCTCGAAGGTGTAACAATCCTTCGCTAAATGTGGAAACCTTCCTCCTACTTGTCGGTCTTTAGTGGTGATAGAACATAACAATACACTTGGATTTATTAGCCACTTATCCACCTGGACTATAACTGTCTGAGTTACCTGTGTTTTTTCAGTCTACTCCCTTTCCTCATTCTCCTTGATGTTGTGCAGGTGCTTGGCTATATCCACCCAGCCCAGTGTCTCGGTGTTGCTTTCACTATCAAGACCCAACAAACTTTCATCTATCTCCCCAAGAGTTTCTTCACAAACATTTCTCACCTCTTTAGCTCGCTCTCTGCCCTCTGATATATTTCATTCCCATGCCTTCAATAAGATGTTACCTCTGGTCTGGTCTAGGATGGAGAGCTTGGAACTACTGCCCACTTCCTTTTTCATCATGGCTATAACAGCCTCTTGGAAAAGGACTCGAGCTGCCCCAGCTTCTCTTTCTCTCAAGGAGATGTCTTCCAGCACTCGATCAATGATTTGGCAGAGGTTTTCAATGGTCTCCACCTTAGCAAGTAAATATTGTTGAGTTGTTGACACTCTTCTTCGAATTTCTATGGCTTGGGATTGGAATATCTCGATATCTATCACATGGCTTTCGACGAAATTTAATTTGGCCTATAATTGCCCTATTAACTCCTCTTGTTGGATTATCTGTGATTGGCTGGTCTGGGCCACCTACTATGTTTGTTCAAGATCAGACTTGAGTCGTTCGATTTATTTTTGATCAGCTTCTCTAGCTTGCTCTATACCTATGCTCGTCTGATCTCTGGCAGTTGCATCTACTGTAACTGACTTAGCCTCCAAAGTTTTGATCAAGCGATTTTTTCTCTTCAACTGTTATTTTAGGGACTCGATAGAAAATTGGTTGGTTGTAGAAAAACCCCCCAATGTCCCTGCTATATGGGTTGCAAATTCCTCTTTTTTCATGGCTCTCCCATTGGAGAGGATTTTAAATTTCTTTGCTATCGTGCCTGCTTCTTGATAAAGTTACTGCTTCACAACGGCCTTTCTCTTCTTATCGAACAAAAACGCGTTTGGAGGCAACTCTTCCACAGTTATGGGTGTTAGTTCTTCAACGAAAATCCATCCTGCGTCTGGGATCCCCTTTGTGGACTATAGGGGAGTAACATAAATGATGGCATTGTCGATCTGCTTGGATGATTTCCCCGGGGTAACAACCAGGGATAGCTTGCTTGAAGGGTTGGAGATCTTGGCTTCCTATTTTAGGCCCCCCGATTTGCTTCTTCTTTTCCTGGTGTTCCTCTTGGTCAGTAACTGAATCTTTGGAGCCCTTGGCTTCTTTTTTCTGTATATCTGCAATTGGCGGGTTCTTACCCTGTAAGACCAAGGGAAGGCAGCTCCTTCGGTGCTCCTAAAATTTGAAAAAAGCAACCTTCTCCTCAGGTTAAAGGTTTTGAATCCGACTTAGGAGCTCGGCATAGGATCTCGCCCCTCGGAAGATGTCATCATGAGGTGAAAGCTCATTTTCTTACTTTTTAAGGCCACAACTAGCCATGTGATTACTCACGATCCTATGTGGGTCATGTTTCTTGAACTCAATGTGGACCAATTTAATATCCTCCAAATTCGTTGCCTCGGATTTTGCATGTCCTAAATCTAATAAAGAATAGGTATTCAAATGAATGGGGAAAGGCGGCCATAATTTCTTTGAAAATCCTTTAAGCCCCTTGCTTATGCCACCAATCACAGTTTGCCTAGCGATTTTGCGACAAACCAGCCTATCTGGTATGAATAATGGTAGAGCATAGGGGGGAACAGAAGTGCCAAAAACCCTGATGTATGAAAATGCAGCCTCTATGTACCAATCAGCCACGTTGCACAAGTTGGTGGTGATGTTTTCTGAAATCCTAAGCGGTGGGTTGCCAAAGATGGATACATGCATTGGTACAATTACCCAATTGAAAATTTTGTATATAAAATCTGCAGCCTTATCTTCCCAAAGTTTTGAGTGGTAGACATGGATAGGCTCAGCCTCTGATGGAGTCCATATCTAGCTCATTAGGGGGAAAGGTGTCATGAAACAAACAGAATCCATGATGTAAGCGGACATGAAAAATGAAGCGACCTTCCCACTCACCTTCTGCATCCAATACTCGGTAATCCGACTGGTTAAACTATCTGACAACAATTTGGCCCAGTCGATGGAAAATCCTACAGCGACTGTATGAATGAGAGGTACCCACGGGAGGAAAAAATGTGTGGTGTCCTCCTTCCCATACAACCTACAAGTCATCATGGCTATATATTTGAATTGTGGTTCCAAGGAAGAGATTGAATAAACTTCATTACCGTCTTCCCTTAACTTCGCGGGGTGCGAGACCCAATCCTTGATTATATCAGACAAATTTCCGTCGTATTGCTCGCACTCTTTCCACTTAAAACCTTCCAGAAACTCGACATTGTGTGAGAAGTTAGGTGTGGGTGAAAATTGGTACATCACCTATAAATGTTCTAGTCTGAAGGTTCCAATGGTCACCTTCTGCTCGCTGATAATAGTTCTAGTCAGGATATCCACATGATCTAATGCCCATCGGATCATATCATAATAGGGAAGGAGTCATGGCCCGGCCGCTATCTTATGCATCTCTGCTTGAACGACAATTTTGTATTTGGTGGCCAAATCATCCTTCTCATTATCGCTGGAGTCATTTGAACAGTTCACTAAATCGGACTGAAGAACCTCGAAGACGTATGACCAGGTTCTGACAGAATCAACACTTCGTGGTGAAGTATCGGAAATAGTATCTGAGCCTTGCTCTAAACTCTCAACAATCACCTTGGACGCTTTTCGTGGGGTCGTGATAGAGGACTCTGACTTAGCTCTCCTGTAGTAAAAATGTGTATACATACAGAAATTAGCCTGGTGAGAAAAAATTCTTTGCGCAAGATAGAAATGAAATTTTAAACAATGAGAGAAATAACTCTATATATTGACCATTTAAAACTCCAACATCATTTCTTGATCTGACGGTTCAGATTCAATCACGATTTCACATATCGTGAAATCGGCATTCTTGTTGCATTGCGTTCTTTGCCTCTCTATGTCGCGATTCGAGGAACTCCGATATGGATTTTGATCAATGGTCCAGGTCTAATCTTGATTTGATGGCTGTGATTGAATCGCCATATCACATATCACAAAATCGGTATTCTTGTTGCATTTGTTTCTTTTCTTTTTGAATTCGCGATTCATGAAACTCCGACACAGAGTTGAGCCAACGGTCCAGATATGTTCTCGATTCAATGGCTATGATTGAATCACGATTTCAGCATTTTTGTTGCCTTGCTTTATATTCCTCTTGATGTCGCGATCCATGAAACTCTGATATGGAGTTACATCTACGGTTCAGATCCAAGCTTGATTTAACGGCTGTGAGTAAATTGTGAATTCTCATATCGCGATTTAGGCATTCTTGTTGTCAAGTGTTTTTGTCACTTCAAAGTCCCGATCCCCGATACTCCATGAAGAAAATAAACGGTCCAGATCACCTCTTAACTTAACAGCTATGATTAAATCGTGAATTCTCATATCGCGATTTCGGCATTCTTGTTGTCAAGTGTTTTTTTCACTTCAAGGTCCCGATCCCCGATACTCCATGAAGAAAATCAACGGTCCAGATCAAAGCTAGATCTGACGGCTCAGATTTCATCATGATTTTTCCTATTGCGATTACGCCCTCTTCTCCTTTCTCTTTAAAGACCATGCAGGTTCTCCTCGATCCAATGGTGGTCGGACCCTACGCTCAGATTTGACGGCTGAGATCTGTCTCCCTCTTCAACGATCAGAGATTCTTCTTCTCAAACTTTCGCTCATTTGCTGCCTTCGATCATTCGATGCCTTCGATATTTCACTGCTTTCGATCATTCACCTCTCTGTACTTATCTTATGTTTGCCTGTCAATTACAAACTTGTTGTTCTCATGTCATCTTCACTGTTGCCATCAATGACAAGTATTCGTTGTCTGTTAACTGTCTACTAAATATTTTCCAACATTTCGTCCACTTCGACCTTGTGTTGTTGTACTTCAATCAACTGGTTTATCCTTTTTGTGACATGATTTGGTTCTTCTTTCTCATCTTACCAAAGTTTCATTACAAGAAGCATTAGATTTATGGGTAATACCACGTCAGTCCCATACACCATTTGGAAAGGAGAAGTGCCAATAGATTTTTTCGTGCATATCCGGTTTGCCCATAAAGCATATTTCAAATGCACGTACCAATATTTTGTGTTCTCGTTCAACACTTTCTTAATTATATTGATTAGACTCTTGTTTAAAGACTCGGATAGTCCATTTCCTCGGGGGTAATATGTCATGGAATGGCCAAGCACGATATTGTATTTTTTTCAAAAACTGATCATAGTCATAGATTTAAAAGCCTGGGCGTTATCTGTGACTACCTTCCGTGGGCAGTCAAATCTAGATAAAATGTTTTCTTCTAGGAAATCTATTACCACTAAATCTATTGCCCTTCTTGTTGGAATATCCTCCACCCATTTAGTGAATTAACCTGTGGCAGTTAAGATCCATTTGTGATGAGCGCTAGAATGGGGGTTAATTTCACCTATAAAATCTAGTCCCCATTACTGAAAAGGAGCTTTTGTTTTGACCGGGACTAACGGTAGCGCTAGGAGTTTATGCTTTCCTACGAACAATTGGCAAGGGTTACAGGTTCTGACTTTGGAATTAACGTCTGAGAAATGTTTTGGCCAATAATTCCCTGCCCTTAGGATCTTATAAGTTGTCTCCCTCCAAACATGATGTCCCCCGCACACCCCTTCATGAAATTCGCTTATGACCTTCTTTGTTTCAGTTTCAACCAAACAAACCAACAGGAAGCCAAGTATATCCTTCCAATACAATTGAATTTCTGATATACAGTACTTGACCGCATGCAGTTTTAGCGTCCCGGCTTTGGATGGGGATAAATCACTCAGGCATTTCAAGGTTAGCAGGTAGGACACTATGTTTTTGTACCAATCTGATGAGGCAAACTTCTCTTTGATTATGATCTCACTTGTTTTCTCATCGAGCTCGTTGATGTCCACACCCTCTTCACATCCATGTAGGCCATTTATATCGAGGGCTCTGAAATTTGATTCAGCTAAGAGTTTATCCAAACCTTGTCCCTTTACTAGTCTCGTCGGCTTTATCTCTAGATCAAATTCTTGGATTTTAGTGAGCCACCGTCCCCTGTTGCCATCACTATCAGACTGAACCAAAATATCTTTTATGGAGCTGGTAGGTACGTACGCGATTACCTTGGAATGCAACACGTAAGTTCTGAAAGCCTTTAATGCCTTCACCATAGCGTACGCTTGTTTTTCCATTATATCGTATTTGAGTTCAGTGTCTCTGAGACTTTTGTTGAAAAAATCTATCGGTTGCTCGAAACCTTCTTCATTTTTTTGGAGGAGTACCGCGGCAATTGTGTGTTCGGAGGCGAACGAGAAAATAAGAAAATATTTTAGATAATCAGGGCTTGCTAGTACAGGTGCCTTGCTTATGACCTTATTGATGCATGTAAATGATTCTTTGGCCTCTGTTGTCCATTTCACTTCATTGTTTTTCTTTAACATATCTATGATCAATTTCACAATTTCAGCAAAGTTTGGGATAAACCTCCTCAAAAAATTTATCTTTCCTAAGAATGACTGAATTTCTTTTACATTTCTAGGAATATTTATAGTGTCTATAGCTTCAACCCTGCTAGGATCAATTTTAATTCTATCTCAAGACACAATATGGCACAAGAGTTTACCTTCTTGCATGGAAAAGTGATAATTTTTGGGGTTTAAAGACAGACCAAACTTGCGGCATTTTTCAAATGTCTGCTTGAGATACATCAAATGATCTTCGTCAGATTTAGAAAAAATGGTTAGATCATTGAGATAGATAACCACGAACTTGTCTCTTTCGTCGATGAAAGCGATATCCATAGCGGGTTGGAAGGTGGCACCTGCATTCATTAGACCAAAAGGCATCTTATCATACATGAATGTACCCCAAGGGGTAGTGAAGGTTGTTTTTTCTTTATCATGTTCATTTACAGCAATTTGATTGTACCCAGAGAACCCGTCGATGATTGACATCCTACTTGCCCCAACTACCTTTTTTAAAACGTGATCCATTTTGGGCAGAGGGTAGTTGTCTTTGAGGGAGGACTTATTTAGATTTCTAAAATCGACACACATTCTAATATCCCCGTTCTTCTTTCTAACCGGGACCAGGTTTGCTACCCAATCAGAGTATCTCAATGGTACTATTATTTTTGCGTCCAAGAGATTTTTAACTTCCCTTTCGACCACGGGCAATAAGATAATGTTGATTTGTCTAAAGGGTTTGACACCAGGCTTTAGAGGTATCTTGTGTTCGATCACAGTGGTGTCATAGGTTCTTATTTCTTCGTAAGACCAAGAGAAAATGTCATTATATCATGCAAGTAAGTCTTTATACTTGATTTTTACCTCAGGAGGAAGGTACTTTGATATTTTTACCATTCTAGGCTTTTATTTTGTCCCTACGTCACAGTCTTGAACCTCCTCTGGTTAGGGTTGCAGAGTGGATTTTAAGGGCATGTCATTCTGATCGAAAAGTTTCTCCAAGGGGATTAGTCCCTTTGGAATCTGATTGTTCTTTAAAACCAACATGCAATGGTTAGCAATTTTTTCTCAGAACTCCTGAGGCTCCTCTCCCTCCTGCACAATCCAAGTATGATCATTTTGGTCCTCCTGGTCAATGTGGGTTTCAAAGAAATCACCTACCATTTCTAGGAATTTTTTGATCTGTTCGTCATCCTTGAAAACCTGCCAGTGTTGTATATTGTTTGGTATGGATGGTTTGTGCCTTACCTCTATGTGATACTTTAATTTGAAAGTGGTGCGAGGTATGAAAGTTGAAGCCGCTTTGCCCAGTGAATCGGCTTGTTGGTTTTTGGCCCATGAGATGAAATGAAACTTTACCGATGAAAAGAAATTTCCAGACACAATTTATGTAAGATCTTAATCTTGGGTGCTTGGCCTGGTAGTCCCGATTTATCTATTTCACTATCAACTTTGCATCTCCGTAAACTTCCAGGTTCTTTATGTTCAACTTCCTGGCAGCTTCCAACCCTAAGACTAAGGCTTCATACTCACATACATTATTTGTTTAGTCTATGTCCCAATGAAGCCTGTAAGAGAAAGGGATAACAAATTCGTTTTTAGGTGCCACAAAAAGTACTCCTACACCTTCTCCTTCACATGACAGGGCACCATCAAAAAACATTTTCCAAATCCCAGTGCTATGTATATTTTCGTATGTCTTTCCTGATTCATTATTTTCTAAGTAATTCTCTTATGCATAGCTATTTACATCATCATCAAAAGACAAAATACAATTTCCTAGATCTTGATTGGCAATATAAACAGGAAAATTGTTAGGATTCTGAGGGTCGTTCATTGTGTAGGCTAACCTCGTTTCCCTGTATAACCGAGTAAGTTTTCCACCAAACACAGGAATCGTGGCATAGGTCATGTCTAGTTTCAAAGACCCACCAAGTTTGGCTCCCCACAACCTAGGTAGCAGTAAGCCATACTTTGGGGGTATATCATCAATAACCACATCCATCAAGATGTTTTTCACTGGGACCTGTGCAAGAGTGACTACTAAATATTTTATCATACCCATGCACTTAACTCTTCTTGAATAGAAAGAGTATATATCTCCATAAGGTTTGGTGGTCTCGAGGCCTAGTCTATCCATAATAGTCTTGGGCATCACATTATGTGAGGCCCCAGAGTCTAGCATGCAGTTATGCAGCAGTCGATCATGCACATTCAGAGTGATATAGAAAGGAGCTACGGTGTCTCTAGCACCCTCGAAATGTGGACCATAAGTGATATTGGGCTTATCATATTCCAATTTTATCACGTCAGAGTGACTTTCTAGCTCCAAAAAACCTATCGCTTTGGTCATCTACTTCTGATATACAGGATTCTTCGCTAATTCTACCAGAGGGATTGGTATTTTTATCTTATTTATCTCATTTTTGAGGCTAAACCCTTCACTACCTTTGTCCATTTCTTTGGTTGAAACCCCGGACTCCTTCTTTTCTAATTTATTTGTTTGTGTTGACTTATCACACGTGAGTTTATCTACCGGTATATGTGTTTCAGCTGTCTTGGTTTCCTTTGTTTGGGTCTCAACCTCCTTTACTTTGGGAGCTAATGAGTCTGCCCCTTTTATTTTTCTATTATATGTCTCGGTCTCTTTTGGGGCGGGCTCATATACTTCACCTCTAGGGAGAATTTTCTTGGGTTGAGGAGTCAATGCAGGTTTTTTTTTAGACCTTAGGTTATATCTCGGTTGGACCTTAGCCATTATAGAATTAGTTATTTCTTGATAGCTAGAAACATCGGTGTTGTTTATATCCTCATATTTATTTGATGGTTGTTCAGTGTTCAAGGACTTCTCGTAATCTTCTTTTTTTAAGTAAGGATGTGTGTAGTCATCGCCCAAATTCATCACATCTTCATCCAAATCTTCGAAATCTTGCAGGTCATTTCCTCCTATAAAATTTTCATTTTTTAAAGGGGTTTGAATTTTCTGGTCTTCATTTTTAATCTGCCTTTGTTGATTTTGAGGATTGGGGTTTCTTCTGAACTCCCTCTTAACAAAAGGATCAGCCTTGGATTGATCTAGCTCCATTCTTTAAATCTTATTC
>ML845909.1:4738-15356 GCA_009831015.1 Picea engelmannii | reverse complement strand
TTTGTGGCCTGGGAAATATTTGTCATCACAATTATAACAGAGGCCTTTGAGTTGGCGTTCATCCATTTCATCCCTGGTCAATTTTTGGATTTTTAATGGGGCGGAGGGAGTAGTGGGGTTTACTGGTTTAGGGTGCGGGATAATGGAAGGCTTACGGTTTTGAGAGGAAACAATTTGTTGTGCTTATTTAGATTTTTTGGTATCCTCCACCCAAGTCGTAGGTCGAGCCATGAGGACATGGGCCCTAATATTCTCCTTGAGGCCACTGATAAAACACTCTCGAAAGAAAGCATCATTCATGCCCTCTATTCGGAAAGCCAGACGCTCAAATGCAGCTATGAAGTCTTCGACTATGCCTGATTGCTTCAATTTTGTCAAACGGCCCAAATGGTTGGTGACAGTGTCAAAGCGTTCATAAAGCTCAGCAACAAATTGGGTCCAAGCAATATATCCTTGACGGGAAGTTTTTCTCCATTGCCACCATTGCCAGCGTTCTTGATCTAGATGGAAAACACCATACCAGAGTTTGGCCAAGTCATCTGTAATGTTGTAGAGAGATAAATAATGTTCCATTTGTGTGACCCAACCAGTGGGGTCTGAGCCATCAAATTTGGTTACATCCACCCGTGGAAGGCGTATGTCCCTTTGAAAGTGATGTGGTTGAAAGGAATGGGAAGAAGTTTCACCTTCAGTCTTTTTATGTGCATCATCTAAAGAGTCATCGAGAGGGAGTTTGAGTTTGGTGTAGAGTGATACAAAGACAGATTCAAGTTCGTTTTTGACTTCCGCCATTGCAGACTGCAAGGCTACATTGACAGATGCATTTATGGAGGCATCACGGGAGGCAATAGTAGCACTGAGTTGTTTCACTTCTTTTTGGGTCTTAAGGAAACCAGATTCCAAGGTGTTGAGGTGAGAATCTAGTTCTTGGCTACGGGTATGGGCCATGATGATGGGTGAACTGGAAAGGGAGCAGGTAGGGTTAGAAATTTTTGCAGAAAAATGATATGGATGAATGTGACAAGGGGGAAGAGATGAGTCTAATGGAATAGGTCTCAAATAATGGTGAAAAAATGGGAGCGGGTGGGGTCAGAAATTTTTTTGCCGAAAAATGATATGGATGATTGTGACAAGGGGGAAGAGATGAGTCTAATGGAATAGGTCTCAAATAATGGTGAAAATGTTTCTAGATTGCGGGGTTATACTTTGGTCTGAAGAATGCTACAGTGTTGAAATCCCCAAATTATGAACCAGAGAGTATTTACTTGGCAATGCCAACACAGATGCGCGTCAATAGATCTCGTTGGTTTAATTTGTTTATGTTGGTGTTTATGTTCCCCAAGGGTTAGGTATTCAAGGGTTCTACAGACAAGGGTTTGCCCTGTGCTATAGCTCTCTAATATACGTGCGGGGTCCAACAGTAGTACTCGGCACAATATCTCAAGGCACTAACTAAGGAGGATAGACCGTACCCTTATCTGTACTACCCGACTACCCAGGTACTAGAGAGTATCTTTCGGAGTGTTGTTCTCGGTGACACTATAGAAGTCCAATGGCCGATAGGTTTATCTAAAGAGGGATTCAGGAAATCTAGGCCGATCTGTACAAAGGTGTTGTCTGATGCCCTACCACTCGAAGGGGTACCAACAGGGGTTACAAGGGTGGAAAATAGATGTGCGCTTAAGAACCACTTGTATTTCCTGCGTGTATGAATCCCTCAACCACAGGTTTATGCGTGTAACGACAGATCTCTATGGCTTAAAGACGCCGAAATACATCTCTACCCTGAAAAAAAGTACCCACAATTTCTGCCAAGGAAAGTGCTCTGATACCACTTGCAAGATACTAGATATATAAAATATGCAGAACATAAATGAAATGCTAGAAATGACAGAATAACAGTAAAATATCCATCATAATCTTCACAATACACAGAAATGATATACGAAATAGCAACAGAAACAGCACTTTGATTCAGATAGCAATGTTCACAGGCCTCTTAGAGGGGGCAACCTCCAGTCGAGCAGTGCTCTGTTACAATAATCTACAAGCTAGGGTTTTCATACCCTCAACCCTTATTTATACTAAATGTGTCTATTAAGAGAAGCATCTAGAGGAAGATCCTTCTAGAAGCTGAAGCTTCTATTAGGTCTTCTTACATCCGCCTTATTCTATTTTATTGAAAGGTATTATTAATATTGACCTTTATTACATCTGAATACATTGATCTACCTATGTGCGGGTTAGGACCTTAACATTTTATTATATAATTTGTTAAATCTTTGAATGAATTCCATAACGGTTTCCGAAGTATTTTTCTTTAAAGAGTCGAACTCTATAAAATAATACAAATGGTCTTTCCTTTCGCCCCATTGTCTAAGAAAGGAGTCTTCTGGGGCATCATAGGATAATATCAATCCTGCGGATAGACTTTGAAACCAAGTTTGTACCTATCCTTCGAAAGTCTGAACAAACAAACTTGAATATACGTCTTCATGTTTGAGACCTAGGATATCGGAAAACTAATCAAAGAAGTTTATATGTTCAGTTGCGGTCAAGTCCCCTTCCCCTGTAAATTTAGGTAAGTTTTTTATGTAATTTTCAGGAATGTCGTGGAGAGGGATGGGCAGGACCAAAGGCGCATATCTCACAGCTACTTTAGCAAAAAATTTGGGATGCAGGGGAGGCCCTTGGCCCCCTGCTCCTCCTAGAGCCACTCCACCTCCTCCTCCGGCGGCTTCCATCGGTGCTATCGGACAGGGAAAAGGTGTGTTATATAGAGGGTTTTGGAAGACTAAAAGAAAATTTATATCTTCGAGAGAGACGAGAAAAGCGAAGACGGGTGAAAAGAGATGCAAGGACTTGGCTCCTTGGATTTGCAAGAGATGTAATCAGGGGAACCCGCGGGTGTGGAATTTGAGTATATGGTATATTCTTCAAGATTTGGTGAGGTCAGGAAGTCTAACTGAAGAGTCGACGGGATATCGATCTCTGATAAATTAACTACGGGGTTTTTACCTTTGTGTATGCCAAAGCTTGTCGGTCGTATTTCACTTTTAACCTCAGAGAGAGTTATATTTGGGTTGATGGTTTCAAGGAGGGGATTGTGTGAAGTTAAAGGTTCAAAGGAACTCTTGGTATTGAATTGTGGGTGCTTAAGCTGGTAGTCTGCAGTGGTTGGCTTAAGGGAACCTCTAGTTTTCAGTATTTTTTTGGGATCGGAAATGAGTGTGGTTTGTTTACCCTCTGGGTTTTGTCTGGTGTTCCTTCAATAGGATGCCACCTTATTTAAATGTGGAGTCACCAAGTGAAAGTTAATCAAATCATTTATAAGGTGTTCACTCTTTTTTCACTATCAAAGGGCGAAACTTGCAAAAAAATGTCGTTCTTCCCAGGGAAAAGGTTTTGTAACTTCGTCCCCGACAACAGCACCAAAAAGATGTTGTTCCAGAGTCTATACTTAAGGCTTATAAAGTACAGTGTCTAGGCATCTGAAAGTGAGTAAAGGATAAAAAAGGGGGAAGAGTCAACCTTCGGGAAAGGAAGCTAAGACTGATTTCCAGGTTGTCGTTGTCTCGCTTCCAACTGTTCCTGGATGTTTATATCTCGTTCAATCGTGGCCCATGAATGTTCAAGTTCTACTTGGGTGGTTGTTGTTTTAAGTATGGTATCAAAGAGGTTCAAAGCGATATGGGTTTGGTGCGACAAACCGGGTTCAATATTGGGTTGTCTTACAATGGGGACAGTCATGGATGAACAGGAAAAATTAAAGGAGAATTCGAGGTTTTTGATGTTGTATCAATTTGATCGTATAAAAGAGAACTTTTAAATCCAATATAGAAGATAAAGTGCAAACCAAAGGCCTTTTCCTGTAATTGAGTTATCTTTTAAATAAATGGTGTGTGAAATATGAGAAAAACATTTAGTTGTCTATAACGCGAGGCTCCTATCAAGGGATAATCTCACCCTATAAACAGAAGAAGGAAAATAAGATAAGAAGAAATCTGATGAAGCATAAAATATGACAATCTAAAGGGTTCACAGGTCTTGTACTTTCTAATAGCCAATACAGAGGAAAAATAGTAAACGATATAGAGGCCTAAAAATTGATCACAACAGTAGAGGTTTTACTAAATTGCAATGAAACATTCATCAGACATATATAAGTGAAATGAAATTGAATATGAAATCACAGAGAAAAAAAACTCATAACATAGTCTTGACGGGATCAGGAGTCTTCAGATTGCTTTGTATTAATTCTCAAAAGGAAATAGAGTCTCTATTACAATTGACCAAAAAAACTCCAGCCCCTTTTCTTTCTTCTAATTACATATTTATACAACTTCTGCATGCTAGGATCTCAATTGTCCCAGGAGTTTTTTCGGTTACAAAAAGGAGATTTATGCATTCCCATTCTTTTCCTTTGTCCTCTTTCAAGCAGATGGATCACCTTCCTTCCTTTAAACTTTGGGTTCTAAAAATAGAACAGGCAGACACATGTCATTATTTGGTGCCTGAAAACTATCCCTTCGCCTATTGTGTGCAAGTGATGCACCTCTCCACCAGCTGGGTTATCAACCTGGAATGTTTCCCTTGGTTGTTTTCCTTGAAGGTGTAACAATCCTTCACTAACTATGGCAAACTTCCTCCTACTTGTCGGTCTTTAGTGGTGATGGAACATAACAATACACTTGGATTTATTAGCCACTTATCCACCTAGACTATATCTGTCTGAGTTACTGATCCAGATGGATATCGGTGGCCACCCACCTTTTCCGACTGGCTCAAAACAGTTTTCTAGCAATTTTGGCAATTTACTATTTTTAGCAGGTTCTAACTTCCGGGACCATTTTGAGGGCCTAAATGAAGGTTTTTTGAGATCGAGGTTCTAAATGATATCCGAAGGCATGATTGAGCCCCCAAAATGAATCTCCTCGATGATACCTTTCCAACGAGCTATCACACACCTAAAACGGAGATCGTATGCAAAAGTACGACCCCGGGAAGTTGATGTACTAACTTACCCAAACGGGGCCCACATGATTTTTGGCGCTTCATCTCCTAGGGTTAGGTTTTTGGATGTCTATGACTTTTGGCATTCTCGTCTATTGTAAAAAGTCCTATAGATCCTCATTGTAATCATCTTCTCATGGATGCGAGTAGAAGCCACATCTCTTCTCAGAGATAAGCTACCAGCGCCCTAGCTAGTTTATTTCCATTATGTCTGTAAGCACATTTCAGTCATTTGTTATTAATGAAATGAAGTCTTATTTCCGCTGCATCTCTGCGTTTATGTGTATTTATGTATTTCATTGTGTTCCTACATAAATCTATATCATTTACCTATGTTATTTTAGTCTGCTCTCTTTCCTCATTCTCCTTGATGTTGAGCAGGTGCTTGGCTATATTCACCTAGCCCAGTGTCCCGATGTTGCTTTCACTATCAAGACCCAACAAAATTTCATCTATCTCCTCGAGAGTTTGTTCACAAAAATTTCTCACCTCTTTAGCTCGCTCTCTGCCCTCTAATATATTTTGTTCCCATGCCTTCAATAAGATGTTACCTCTGGTCTGGTCTAGTCTGGGATGGAGAGATTGGAACTACTGCCCACTTCCTTTTTTGTCATGGCTATAACAGAATCTTGGAAAATGACCCGAGCTTCCCCAACTTCTGTTTCTCTCAGGGATATGTCTTCCATCACTCGATCGATGATTTGGCAAAGGTTTTCAATGGTCTCCACCTTAGCAAGTAAATCTTGTTGAGCTGTCGACACTCTTCTTTGAATTTCTATGGCTTGGGATTGGAATATCACGATATCTATCACATGGCTTTCGGAGAAATTTAATTTGTCATGTAATTTCCCTATTAACTCCTCTTGTTGGCTTATCTGTGATTGGCTGGTCTGGGCTGCCTATTGTGTTTGTTCAAGATCGGACTTGAACTGTTCAATTTCTTTTTGATCAGTTGTTCTAGCTTTCTCTATAACTATGTTCGTCTGATCTCTGGCAGTTGCCTCTGTTGTAACCAGCTTAACCACCAAAGTTTTTATCAAGTGGTTTTTTCGCTTCAACTGTTCATTTAGGGACTCGACAGAAAATTGGTTGGTTGTAGCAAAATCCCCCAATGTCCCTTCTATCTAGGTTGCAAATTCCTCTTTTTTCATGGCTCTCCCATCGGCGACGATTTTAAATTTCTTTTCTACCGTGCCTACTTCACAACGGCCTTTCTCTTCTTATCGAAGAAAAACTCGTTTGGAGGCAACTCTTCCATAGATATGGGTGTTATTTCTTCGCCGAAAATCCATCCTGCGTCTGGGATCCCCTTTGTGGACTGTAGGGGAGTAACAGAAATGATGGGATTGTCGATCTGCTTGGATGATTTCCCTGGGGTAACAACCGGGGTTGGCTTGCTTGAAGAGTTGGAGATCTCAGCTTTATGTTTCAGGCCCCCGATTTGCTTCTTCTTTTCCTGGTGTTCCTCTTGGTCAGGTCCTAAATCTTTGGAGCCCTTGGCTTCTGTTTTTTGTATATCTGCAGTCGACGGGTTCTTACCCGGTAAGACCAGGGGAAGGCAGCTCTGTCGGTGCTCCTGAAATTTGAAAAAATCAACCTTCTCCTCGGGCGACAGGGTTTGAATCCAACTTAGGACCTCGGCATAGGATCTTGCCCCTTGGAAGACATCATCATGAGGCGAATGCTCATGTTCATACTTTTTAAGGCCACAACTAGCCATGTGATTACCCACGATCCTATGTGGGTCATGTTTCTTGAACTCAATGTGGACCAATTTAATATCCTCCAAATCCGTTGCCTCGGCTTTTGTGTGTATGAAATCTAATAAAGAATAGGTATTCAAATGAATGGGGAAAGGTGGCCATACCTTCTTCAAAAATCCTTTAAGCTCCTTGCTTAGGCCAGCAATCACAGTTTTCCTAGCGATTTTGCGACAAACCAGCCTATCCAGTATAAATAATGGTAGAGCATAGGGGGGAACAGAAGCGCTGAAAACCCTAATGTATGAAAATTCAGCCTCTACATACCAGTCAGACACGTTGCTCAAGTTGGTGGTGATGTTGTCTAAAATCCTGAGTGGTGGGTTGCCGAAGATGGATACATGCATTGGTACAATTACCCAATTGAAAATTTCATATGTAAAATCTGCGACCTTATCTTCCCAAAGTTTTGAGTGGTAGACATGGATAGGCTCAGCCTCTGATGGAGTCCAGCTCCAGCTCATTAGGGGGAAAGGTGTCATGAAACAAACAACATCCATGATGTAAGCATACATGAAAAATGAAGTGACCTTCCCACTCGCCTTTTTCATCTAATACTCGGTAATCCAGTTGGTTAAACTGTCTGACAACAATTTGGCCTAGTCGAAGGAAAGGCCTTCAGCGACTGTATGAATTAGAGGTACCCACGGGAGGAAAAAATGTGTGGTGTCCTCCTTCCCATACAACCTACAAGTCATCATGGCTATATATTTGAATTGTAGTTCCAAGGAAGAGATTGAATAATCTTCATTACTGTCCACCCTGAACTTTGTGGGGTGCGAGACCCAATCCTTGATCAGATCAGACAAATTTTTGTCGTATTGCTTGCACTCTTTCTGCTTAAAACCTTCCAGAAACTTGGCATTGTGTGAGAAGTTCGGTGTGGGTGACAATTGGTACATCACTTGTAAATGTTCTGGTCTGAAGGTTCCAATGGTCACCTTCTGCTCACTGATAATAGTTATAGTCGGGATATCCACATGATCCAATGCCCATCGGATCATATCATAATAGGGAAGGAGTTGTGGCCTGGCCGCTATCTTATGCATCTCTACTTGAACGACGATTTTGTATTTGGTGGCCAAATCATCCTTCTCATTATCACTAGAGTCATATGAACAGTTCACTAAATTAAATTGAAGAACCTCGGAGACGTATGATCGGGTTCTGACAAAATCAACACTTTGAGGTGAAGTATCGGAAATAGTATCTGAGCCTTTCCCTGAACTCTCAACAATTTCCTTGGACTCTTTTCATGGGGCCATGATAGAGGACTCTGACTTAGCTCTCCTGTAGTAAAAATGTGTATACATACAGAAATTAGCCTGGTGAGAAAAGCTTCTTTATGCAAGATAGAAATGAAATTTTAAACAATGAGAGAAATAACTCTATATCTAGACCATTTAAAACCCCGGTCTCCTTATGAACCAGAACAGTCAAATCATTTTTTGAGAAAGATTTAGCAATAAAAACAATATCTTTACCTATCACTTCACCTCTCTTCTCATAAATTCCATAAATTTTGATGGGTCGTGATACATATTAGCGCGAAAACATTTAAATTTAACCCGTAGATGGTGCGTGTTAATACTTGTATTAATGTACTGATTAATCTGGCTTAGCTTCTTTAATTAGGATTTCTTTAAACTTTAATCACCCTTTTCGGCGTTCACCATATCGGGACATTTCACTCCTATCCTTCGAGCCCCTAAAACCCAAGATCACGATGACGCGATCTAGTTAAGAAAAAACATGATCCAAATTAAGTGTTTAATTAATATCGTGATTTCGCGACTTGGGACTATGAGGGTATAGTTTCTTGGAAAAGTGAAAGTTGTGTCGCGAAACTTTGACATTGTTTAACTAATATCATGATTTCGCGACTCAAGACTACGAAGGTATACTTTCTTGGAATAGTGAATGTTGAGACGCGAAACCTCAACATTGCTTAGCTACGGTTAAAAATGACTTACCCCTGACACTAACCCGGGTAACTTTTGAAAATATCTCGCAACTTCGCCTATCAGGGTTATGACGGTAAGATTTTTAGGGAGAGCGATCGTCGAGACGCGAAATCCCAACAATACTTAACTAATGTTTAAAGAACTTTACTCTCATCGCTAACCTAGATAAGTTGTCAAGGTTGTTTCGTGACTTCGCGCATCGGGGCTTGGAAACCGTGTGATTTGTAACTCCCGAAACACGATATCCCGAGGTAAATAAAACTGAAAAATATCGTTTAACGGTTAAATGGAAATGGTTTAGGAGTACAACTGCCATCACCACTTCGCATATCAGGACTACTGAGACTTTCAAAGGGTAAAGGTCACGAAGTAAACGACAACTTAAAGGCCAACCTTTGATTCTAAGAATTACATTTAAACTAGTTGAGAAACGTGGCTCCAACACACTGTACAACTTCATTGTATCTACTGCAAACTCTGTTATAAAGCCTTCTACAATACTATCGAGACAAAAATCTATTACGCGGGTGAATTTGTTGTTCACCTGCTGTAACTGCTCAATTGGTATTGGGGTCCACTCTAACTATCGGATCTGGTTCATTGTTTGGTTATCCTTCAACCTTAGTATCCAATCCTACAATAAGTGTGTAAAATCACAGAAAAAGTCTTCATGCAAATCAGTGAAGACGTATTTATCAAGATATTTGTGGGGTGTTACTCTAGGGTTTCTATTATCTTTCTATGCAAACTCCAACTCTTTTGTCTTTAGCCAACTTTGGATATCTGCTTTTGTGGGATTCCATGGTCTCAACATCCCCTTCTAGTGGCTCATTCTCTTCATATTCTTGTTGGACACACCTACCACACTTAAAGGGGGGGGTGAATGAGTGTGGGGATCTTTTTCCCAAAACTTCCCTCTTACACAAAAACTCCTTAGTTAGCATTCAACATTTTCTCATTACTCATTGTTTTCATTTATAATCGGTTATATGTGAATACATATAAGAAACATATATCAACAACATATCATCAACAAATCATCTCCACAAGGAACAAAAAGAACACAAGATGTATGTACAATTTTTCTTTTTATTATGGACTTTAATCTGGGGGTTTTTCAGCAACAACTGAATAGAGGACAAATCTACAAGAGCACCAGCTCTATATGCAAGACTCATCTTATATTCTCAGGACCAACTGAGATGAGGCAACCATCCTCAACAGATATCAATTTGTCAACATAAACAAGTGCATCAACCATGCACCAACCTGTGTCAAACAACCTGTAATCAACCTGTACCATAAACAAGTGCATCCAACCATGTACCAAGTATATACCAATCATATGTCAACTAATCATCAACAATGACTTATCAATATGTACCAAAATCATCAACTATACACCTCATGTATGTGCCAACTCATCAATTGTTTGTCTCAACCATGACTAGTTTTGGATTAGTCAACAACCCCAACTTGAAATAATCATAACTTTGTACCTGTAATGAATAAATATCTCAAACTGATACACAATGTTATGCAGTGTTTTTTATGCAATTCCTCCAGGTGGAACTACTTGGAACCTCTCAGAAAATGATTTATAGAAAAAATGGCATACCTTGCTGAATTTTGGCTTATTCTAGAGAGCGACCTTGTAGAGCGTTCCCCGCACAAAATATTAATTGAATTGATTTGAAAATATTAAAAAAAATACTACAAATTGTACCCTAACCAACACATTTGGTCTCACTTAATTTGGATCTTTTATGAATCAGTTATGACGTTTTTACCCGAAACACCTGTTTTTGACTAGTTCCAGGACTAGCCACAAACCCTATTTTCCACAAAGTGTAAATCCCAAACGAAAATGACCCACAAGCT
>ML845908.1:8490-18995 GCA_009831015.1 Picea engelmannii | reverse complement strand
GAATGTTGGGATTTTTATTTTGGCGTGCAATGAAAGGTCAATGTAATGAATGGTTGTTGGTTATTTACTTCTTGTGCCAATAATTTATGGTAACAAATTATTGTTTCGATATTGTATTTCTCGTGCTCCATTGGAATAATTTTCGACTTGTGTCGACTACACTGTGCCTTAAATTATGATTTGGCATGACTATTTAGTAACTAGTTTTATCTCACGCATTCATTAAGATGACTTGTGATTATGTTGGAATTGTTTACTAGTGCGTGCAACAATTAGTTCAATTTTGATGTATAATTGATATGATGATGGTTACCCCTGTGCCCTGGTTAATGATGTTAGGATTGATGGACTGATGAAATGGATGATTGGTGTTGTTGTTAATTAATGTGTCAATACATCGACATGTGTGTCGCGGTACATGGTGATGATGTGTATGCATGGTATCATATTCGATTATTAATGCATTATTATTGTTTTGTTAACTATGTGATTGATGTGTCGATGATGTCACTCTTATTGATGTTTTAATTTCCTAATGCAACACTAAAAGAAAAATAAAATTGACCTGTTGTACATCACATGTTGTCATAACAATAATGTCGTTACATATGGTATCAGAGAGGGTTCAACTCTACGATTGTGGATCACCACACCTTGCACTGAATTAAGCCCTTGATTAATACTCAACGCTAATTGAATTATTAACCTGTCCATGCGGTAATCACGGCTATAAGACACCGCAGAAATTCACAACATAGTACCAGGGGAGGAGGTGCGATGCCTCCAGTAGCACCTGTGCCAGAGGGTTCCAACCCTAAGGAGAATAATAAGTCTTGAGCATTAACAGATTGTCACGCGGGATGCGTTGGGTATGACTAGGTCCTTCCAGGGAAATTTTATAGGCCTTGACTAATCGTTGTACTGAGATAAGGCCAGGGAGCCTATACCCCGAATGATCCACAACGTTCCCCAGGTAGTGCTGGTAGCATTCACGGGGAACTATAGAATGTTAAGTTCCCGCGTTCATGAGTGCCACAAATGACTCAGTCATCAAGGCACGACTGGAGAGAAAGGAAATGTGCTTCGTGCTTCGTGATTACAACCTCCAGCATGAAGGTCCGCATAGGCGGTCTTAAAATAAAGGGGAGCGCTCTTCTATGGAGGAAGACGCTCCTACCTCAACTAAACATGACCGTCGAAGCCATGTTAGGGGAACAATTCGAGGAATAGTTCCAGGATAAGTAGTTGTCAGAGGAATGTTTTGAGCGCCAGCTCGATGAGTTCAATGACTTGCGATAGGGTGGTCATATGGTGCCGGATTATGAGACCATAATTATGGAGCTACTTCAGAATGCCCCGCATATCATCACGAAAAATATTTATATAAAAAAGTTCGTCAGCGACCTTAACTCCAACTTTTGTGTGAAGGTGAGGATCAAAATTACTTGGAAGTTGCACGATGCATTCCAGTATAGAACTACATGGCGAGATGTCTAGAAGGTTGACAGGTGAAGGATGAACGTAGACATCCAACATGATTTCTATGGCCACACGCAATTCTGGAATCGAAATGGAATGTCATTTCGATGGAATTCATTAGGGAAATTGTCATTGACAGTAAGGAGGCACAACTAAAATTTTCGTTATAGTTGACACTATGATGAAGAGTTCACATTTTGACCCTATGCGTATGACGCATCAAGCGCCCGATGTAGCTATATTTTATATCAATGAGATATTGAGATTGCCAGACATCCCAAAGGATCATATCTGATCGAGGATCAGTGTTTACACGACGATTTTGGACTAGTTTCCAAGAGGCCTTAGGAACCCCAGTAAACTTTAGTACAACATATCAACCAGAGGCAGATGGGCAGACAGAACAAACCAACCAAACGTGGAAGGCTGTCTTGCGTATGCATGTGTTGGACGAACATAAACATTGGGTATAGTTCTTTCCACTCGTAGAGTTGGCTTACAACAACATCCATCAAAGAACCATTAATATGGTGCCATATGAGTTTCTTTATCGTCAACTGTATCAGACGCCTTTGATTTGGGATTGACTCGTGGATGGGGTCCTGGTAGGACTAGAAGCGATCCAATATTTGAAGGAACAAATAAAAACGATACGAAAGAGGATGGAAGAAGTGCACGATCAAGCGAAGGGTTTGTCGATGCGTATTGCGTCAAATATAATTATGAAGGGCCTAATAGCTAGTCGAACCTCATTATTTGAGGCATTGCGCGATGTTTATCTCGCATCTGTGTGTGCCTTCAGGTCAGTTATCCTACTCATGAGATTTTTTCAGTTCTTGGCGGATGTTGGGCAAGGACATGCTCACGGTGGAGCCAATTTTCTTTCTGGACCATCACATTCAACAGTTACGATGTCGAACAGTCGATCCGGTCAAGGTCAAGTAGGACAAATATAGTCCACACTCAACTACCTGGAAGGACTCATATGATATGCATCCGCAGTTTCCATTTTTGTTTGATAGCTAGACATTAGATATTGTTAGATACTTCATTTCTTCACTTGTATACTTCAAACTTCGGGACGAAGTTTAAAACAATAGGGGGTGTATGTAACATCTTTCTCTTGTGCACACCTGATGTGACTGATTCTATGAGGACACTTGTGTGCAAGTGATTCATTTCATTATATGAGTAATTGCTTCACTTATGAATTCTGATAATGAGATTGTGATTTATGATGTTATGTTATGTTATTATGTATAGATAGGTGTTATTGATTGTTTCCTCCTGAGTGTGCAGGACTCTTGACATATTGAGGATGTCGATGGCATAGATGGACCTCATTGGACTCTAGATCAAGTCAGGGAGTGGATTGTTTATGGTTTGTGTATTTTTTTTATTGCATATTGTGACATATGACTGATATTATGACGTGTTTATGGATCACTGACATGTTTTTTGATGGATGCAGACTGATGATAACTTGCTAATCATACTCACATTTGGATTAAATGGGTCATGCACGATAGCCAGAGGTATTGAGGGAGAGGTGTGGCAGTAGCCCTGCCACAACCTACTAGCACTTCCGTCGTGGTTCGAACTATAGGTTAACGATTACCTAGTTCAAGGGATCGACAATGTCATGAGGAAATATTGAGAAAATCTCTCACAAATATTATAAAGGATGCGCAACAAGGCATGGTCCTTCTTCCTTAGAGGCCCTTAGTCTCCCACAAGGTCGCCTGATGGAGTTTTGACTCCAAAGGTTAGACGTCTACCAAAATATGTCAAAATGTGAGTGACACCCTTGGAGCACGTAGTGCATCTTGAAGGCATGTCGCGATGTTTAAAAACATGTGATTCAATGAACCTAGGTTCCTAGAAAATGATATCTTACTTTGACATGGTCAACGTTAAATTAATTTGTATAAGTAAAGTTTATTAAATTATTATGTTTCCCTTAAAAATTGGCTAAACCTAGTTGAAGTTGAAGCCTAGGTCTAAGTAGGATAAGAGGAATAAAACAAAATTTAATTAAATAATAATAAAAAGGGGTCAAGAAAATAAAAGGGGAAAAAGTAAATTTTAAAATGTAAAGGAGAAGTAAATTATGTAAAAATTCAATTGTTGTCTTTGTGCAAACTTGCTAAATTTGAACTTAGATAAAAAGGGGGAAATTTTTAATGCAAGAAAAATGTGGAGCATAGGAATGAATCTATTCTAAAAAACTTTTCTAAAATGAACTCAACTAAAAAAAAGTGTCAATCTACTTTCTCTTTAAATTCTAAGAAAATATTCTTATTATCTATTTCATATATAACAATATATTTTATATTGGTATCATTTAAAATTAATATTTAATAATTGATACAGATTATAAATCATTCAATCAAAGTTTTTTTTTTTCCATAAATCTTTACAAATACTTTAATATATTTACAAATATCATAATCCTAAAAAAACTTAAATCTTAAATAATATGTACAAATATTAAACCTTTCAAGATGGATTCAATCTTAATGATTAAATCTTATAGTGTTTTTGCTCATGAAAAATTGTTATGTAACAACTCATATCAGCCTCATGCTCAAGCGCTGGCGACTGGCCTTCAATCCGGACACTGATTTATTTCAACTCAGACATCTTTGGGTGCTTCTCTCGGGCCTTCCACTTCATCTCTAGAATGAAGGAGCCATTAGAGCTATAGGAAACTCCCTGGGCAAGTTCATCGCATTTGACACACAGTCACTCAATGGTCCTTTGAGGAAAATGGGCAGAGTTCTGGTTGAGATGGACATAACTTCTAGATTGCCGAAAACACTTGAGATCGAATGGAGAGGACGAAAATTACTACAGAACCTGGACTATCTCGGACTCCCTTTCCGCTACAATCGATGTCGTGAAACTGGCCATCTCCATCGATCTTGCCCTGGTAAGTCTTCGATAGACCCTTCTGAAGATGTCGGCCTACACCTAAACCCTCCCAACCATATGGATTCATATCCATCCCTTGATTACTTGGATACGCCCCCGGAACCTCCCTCTCCTCCCTTACCTGGACAAGCTGAACCTCCGACGTATAAGCTGAACCAGCTCTGCCCTTCTCTCTTTAAATCCCTTTCTGCTGCTGAGAAGGAAACCATCAATAGCTACCATTGGCTCTCTTCCTCCTTCTGTACAAAGCCCCCCCTCCCAGAAGCTGAGATTCCACAGTTACCTACTTTTTCTACTCCCTCTAATCACAACCTCCATCCGACTAGTGTTGACCCTACAGATTTCCCTGCCTCTTCCCCCATTTCGCCCCCCCTTCCTCCTTCTCTTCCGGCCAAGCAGCCCAGTCTTCCTATCTTCTCTATTGAATTGGAAGTACCCCCGTATGTTCTTATAGGATATAGACAGCCTGAGGATGATGATGAAAACCTCTTGGTTGCGCTGAACTCCTCTACTTCTACCACATTTCTCCCAGACAACACTTCACAGTTACCTATTTATCGGGGTAAAGAGCTCTTTGTTCCAGCTGCAGAGGCTGGCACTTCTTCTTCACATCACACTAGGAATGATGTCAAAGCCTTTGCTTGGTCATGAGGTATTGGCGCTGAACTCTCCCCTCTCCAGACACAAATTTCTAGAAAGAAAAAGGAGCTATTGAGCTCTTAGTAAACTGCTTCTGTCAATCCCTCGCAGGATGGAAAGGACCTTAGAGAAATGAAGGCCTTGGCACGATCTAAGTAATGATTGTGCTCTCCTTAAATATAAGAGGGATTGGAGGCACCCTCAAGATTGCTTCCTTTCGAAGACTGCTGGAGCGATCGAAGCCTGATATCATCTTTCTCCAAGAGACCCTCTCGGCCAATCAAAAATCCAAAAAATTCATGCATCATTTTCGCTCATCTTGGGTCACAGCGACTGTTAACTCCATTGGAATATCCAGTGGCCTGCTAGTGGAATGGAACCCCGATCTTTTCAATTTGAGACCCTTCCTAACAAGTGGGGGAATTCTGTTGGTAGGCCTATGCTTAGCTACCAATCAGGTGGTGGCGTTACTAAATGTGTACGGCCCCTGCATGGACAGACCACAGTTCTGGACGCATCTTGCAAACAGTGGTCTACTTTCCATTCCGAACATAATTCTTGGCAGTGATATAAACATCATTTTATCGATAGATGAACACTGGGGAGGATCCTTCTCGTCAAGTCCTACTGAAGCCTTCTACAGAGAGCTCTTCGCCTCCAAAAACCTGATCGATGTCCTGCCGACCCGTCTGGTCCCTACGTGGCGAAATGGACAGTCCAGATCTGATGCAATTGCCAGACGTCTGGATCATTTTATAGTTTCCGATGGTTTCTTATCATCTACAGGATTTTCAACCTCATGGGTGGAGTTCCCCTTCGTTTCTGACCATGCTCCCATCCTCCTTCAACTAAAGCTACCTATGCTGCACAGATCATTTTCGTTCAAGTTCAACCACCATTGGCTATCGTTTGCTGACTACTCTTCTTTAGTCCACTCTGTCTGGATGGATCCATGTTTCCTTCGTGAAGTAAACCCACAACTACGTATCATCTGGAAACTGAAGGTGCTCAAATCTCAATCAAAAACTTGGTTAAAATCCAAAAAGACAGTAGAGAAGTCACTATTACAAAATCTGGAGTCTCAGATTATTCAACTCATTTCTAAATCAACTACTTCCGTCTTGACCGTGGAGGATTCAACTAGTCTAAAGGCACTTGAAAGGATTAGAGCCTCCATTCTTCGTGAAGAGGAAATTTGCTGGAGACTTCGCAGCCGTGCTACCTGGTTAAAAAGTGGAGATTCGAACTCCAAATTCTTCCACAAGGTGGCAAGTTACAACAGGAACAAAAAGATTATTTGGTCAATTGAAAGCAACGGGGCTGGGCTTCTTTGTGGATAGGAAGCAATAAAGGACGAGGTTGTCTCGCATTTTAAACATCTGTTCAAAGACAACAACAACCTCAATCTCCTGGAGAAATGTTCTACGACCAACCTTTTCCCACAATTAGTTTCTGCAGATGAAGCCACTGACCTCTACAAACCTGTCTCACTATCGGAGCTAAAAGACATTCTGATACATTTCAAAAAAGAGAGGAGTCCTGGGCCTAATGGTTGGATGAGAGAATTCTTCATTTTCTATTTTGATCTCATAGGAGTAGATCTCCTCTATATGGTGGAGGACTCTCGTATCAAAGGAAAGATTTTTGGAAGCCTTAATTCCACCTTCCTGGTCTTGATTACGAAAGAAAACAACTTTGTCTCCTTCACTGACTACCGACCAATCTCCCTGTGCAACCTCATTTATAAGGTAATTTCTAAAGTTATCTCTAACCGGATCAAGCCGATTCTTGAAAGGAGTCTTTCAGTGGAACAACTGGGATTTTTTAAGGGTAGAAGAATCCAGGATGCTATTGGAGCAACCCACGAGTGCACCCACAACATCAAATAGAAAAATATAAAGGCACTGGTCATGAATCTCAACCTCAAAAAATATTTTGACAGCATTGATTGGGAGTTTTTGAGACTAATCTTTCACACAGTGGGTTTTGGAGACAAGTTTACTAATTGGATTTTGTCCTGTGTCACTAGTGCTAATTTTGCAGTGATGATCAATGGAGAGGCAACGAGTTTTTTCAAAAGTGAGAGGGGGCTCCATTAGGGATGCCCACTCTCCCCTTACCTCTTTATCTTGATAATGGAAGGCCTTATCCTTCTCCTCTCTAAAAGCATCACGGAACACCATATTTCTGTTATAAAGGTTTCAAAGTTCATAAAGATCATCCATCTTATGTTTGTTGACGATGTCCTCCTTATGACGAAAGATGATCTCGCGGAGTGGTTAGTGATCCTGGACTTGCTACAGCTCTTCTGCTCTGTATCGGGATTGTCCATCAATTATTCTAAATCCTCCGTCCATTTTTGGGGGCTAACTGATGCCGAGATTTTTCTCCTCAAAGACTCCATCCCCTTCACCTTTATTGATCTGAGTGAAGGTTTCAGATATATTGGATTTCAGCGGAAGCTGGGATCCCCCTCTCCTGTTGACTGGCATTGGCTTGTGGCAATTTTTGAAAGAAGAATTGGATTTTGGTGTAATAAATGGTTGTCTCTGGGTGGGCGCTTTACCCTGGTAAAATCGGTGCTGGAAAGCCTCGTTGTTTTCTGGATGACTCTGGAGTGGATCCCCAATAAGATCATCATTATTCTTCGAAGACTCTCTTTAATTTCTTGTGGAATGGCCAAGCTGGTAAGCACCGCTTTCATCTTTGCAACTAGGTTTCACTATCAAAACTTTGAAGGGCAGGGGATGGGGTCTCAAGAACCTCTCCACCTTCAACACGACCCTTCTGGCTAGTTCTTTTTGTAGAGCGATCTCACATGACAGCATTTGGCACCGAATTATAATGGACAAATACCTGGGCTCCCAACCTCTTCTCACCTGGCTACGAAAGCCATCACTTCTGTTGAAGAGGGCTTCATCCTTTTGGAAGGGTCTGGTATCTTCATCTCTGGTGATCCTTCATTGGATCCGTTGGAAGCTAGGATTGGGTATGGATATTAAGATTGGAAGGGACATGATCCTCGAGCTGGAGGATCTATCATTACTCTCTTCGATTCTGAGAACACAATTCTGTTCATTAAACATTTTGTTTCTGGCACAGGTCAGATTTTCGACCAGTGTCCTCCCTCTTCCGGACATTTGGATGGGTAGTGGCGATATACATTTAAGTGGATCGAGTGCCACATAATGGGACTACTATACCACTGCACTTAAAAGTGTCAGAATATCCTAAATTGAAGAGCCGGACTCGCTTTTGTGGGCTGGAGGAGATGCCACGGGTATCATTATGGTAAAAAACCTCTAGGCTGCTCTCCTTCAACCTGCTGGACCTCGACGTTAACAATTCGTGGCTTCTCCAGCTGTGGAATTGGTCGATCCCTCTAAAATATAAACTCTTCATCTGGCTCGCTGTAAAAGAGAAAATTATTTCTTGGGATATGCTCTGTCGGAGAGGCTGGGAGGGCCCTGGGATCTGTCTTCTTTGCAGTTGAGCCTCCGAAGACATCCACCACCTCCTTTTTCATTGTGATTTTACAAAGGCAGTCTGGAATCGACCGATTCAACACTTTTCTCTATCTTTTTCCTAGATCGACGCCTCCATCTCGGATTGTTTTTCTTTGTGGTCCACTCAAAAATCTGCTCCACTTTGTTTGGTTGCCCATGCCTGCTAGCAGATTTGGATAGAATTGAACAAAGTGATTTTTTATGATAGCTCTCCTTCCTCTCTTGCAGTTGTTCACAGAGTTTTGGCTTCCTTCTCCTGGCAATCGTCTACTGTAAAATCCTTCCCCTACAAAGCTTGTGATTTTAAGATGCCTGAAGGATACACTTTAGGTTTCTTTGACAGAGATGCACAGTCAAACAACTTTTGTTGTGGGGCTGGAGGCACCTTCAAAAACCATCTGACGAGGATCAAAAAGTGGTTCATCAATTGTGGAGTGGGTACAAATAAAAAAGATGAACTCATGGGTCTATGGGCCTCCCTCACTCTAGCATCCTTTTGGTCTATCAATCACTTACACGTCCTTGGTGACTCAAGAGTTATTATCGACTGGATAACTCAAAAATGCAAGCTCCATTCAGTCCATATTGAATGTTGGAATCACAAAACGCTGGAACTGTCCAAACTCTTCACCGACATCAACTTCCATCACATTTCCAGATCACACAATAGGGAGGTGGATGCTCTCTCAAAGAGGGCTCTAAATGAAGTGGTAGGGAGACTCTCGGTCTACCACTGTGATAGTGGGAAAGAAAGTCTTATTTCCTATATTAATATCTTTGAATTATGATGGTTGTCCCTCATTAAATAGATAGTTGACAATTTTTTAAAGTTTTTCGCTTGTTTCTTTTTCCAGTCTTCCCATCGCTTTGCTTGCCTTGATTCCATTGAAGCACTGTTGTTTTGATTGTAATGGCCCCCCACTTCTAGCGCACTGACCATGGTTCTTAGCATGTTGCAGCTTACATGTAAATGAATTTATACCCTATATAAATTTGAGGAATTTTTTCTTGGAAAAAAAACTCATATCACAATAATAATTAACTAGATCATATATACCTTTGGCCGAACAATAACTAGATCATATATACCTTTGGCCGAGCAATAAATAGAATTCTCCAATGAATAATTAAATAAATAAAACAACAAGACAAGTAGAGAGTGCAAGTAGAGAGTTTACTTTAATCATATTCACTTGGAAACACAAACGTGCAAGTGGACGCTAAATATCAGTGTGTTTCTATATGGAAACAACTACATATCATATCAAAGGGAGTTGTTCAAAGAGGTGAAGCAGTTAGGTGAGAGCTAGCGGGCCGCTATTGAGATATTTCCCAAAATAGATGTGGAGTTGCTCCAACCAAGCCACTTGCTCCGTTCAGGCATGAACCTTTTCTCAAGGAGGTTACTCACTATATACATCTTCTAGGGAAATAGATCATGACAATACAAATTCCAAAGGTCATTGAGAGAAACTCCCTTTAATTTCATATATAAACTTTTTAATTTTAATTTTAACTTTAATTTTATACATGAACTTTTTGAATAAGAGATTGTGATAAAGAACATAGGCTTTTATATAACCATCCTTAACAAATAAGTTACAATAAACTAATACGGTATAAGATAAGGCTTGAGGGGCTTCCATTATGAATAACAAAAATTACGAAGCTCAAAAATTATTAGTGGTTGATTGACTTTAGTTTCAGTAGGGAGGCTTCAATTTATCAACAATACAAATTGAGAAAAAAATTAATTGTGAATTTTTTGACAATTAACTTAATGAAATAACAAGCAAATAGAAATACTAAAACCCTTAACATATCTTGAATTATTCAAAACTTTTCTATAAATATAAAATACTCATGTAAGCATTCTCAAGAATTTCTGAGTGTAATAAAGGGGGAAAAGTTCACAACCACATGCAATCCAATAGTCAAAATGATTTT
>ML845907.1:19099-29820 GCA_009831015.1 Picea engelmannii | reverse complement strand
TTTTCTGCTAAAGCTTAGTTCAGGAATTCTTAGCTGCTCCTGTGCCTGGATTTTATCTCCCCTATTTCTTCCTCAAATCAATACCATTAAAACTCAATTCGATCCAATATTGTTGCTACCTTTCCCTGTGAAAGAACTTTGTCTGAATCTGAGAGTGAATCACCTTGTTTAAAGCGCAGACCCCATTTGCCCAATGGCCCTCCTTGCTGTTCCAAAACAACCATTTAAAACCTCAACCCATGTTCTTCATAACTAGCCTAATTAACCTCTTCAAACAAAGCTATATCAGACAGAGAGATCCCTCTCTGAGTCTTGGAGGGCTAGATCCAAGACTCGAAGTGGTTTTGATGTTGCCTCTGTGATTGCCTCATAGCCTTAGGCAAATTACAGAGTGCTAACATAATGGTGACTCCACTGGGGAACTTTCCCCAATAGTACACTTCAAAGCTCCAGATCTGATCATTGATGGTGGACAGTGACCAAACACAAGAAGGCTGAGATCATTCACCTGGCGACTCCAGTCATCTCCAGACAGTGACAGCTCGAAGACTCCACTGGAGGAAGAACTTTAAGCATGGCCAAGCAGCCAAGAAAGACCAGGTACTCAAGCTCAAATTGCATTCAAGACATCTTTGGTTTTATCTGCAATTATGTCTTGTCTTTTTCTAAGCCTGATCAAAAGTTTATTGTTGAAGATTACTTTGACCATCAGTCAATTGATGAGTCTCAAGAGATCATACCCCCAATTGTATATTATGTTCATGCTCCTACACCTATGCACATCCCAAATGCACCTGTAGAAACCCTAGTGAGACATAAGCCTCCTGCTTTGTCTCCTACTCTTGCTAAACCTCTGGATGGTTGTGAGCCTGTTGCTTCATCTCCTGTGCTTGCAAAAGTCCCAGACCGATACCAGCCTCTAGATTTGCCTCCTATTCTCCATGACCTCCCTGTCAATTACATTAATAATCTGCCTAGGTTTGATGGAGAAAATGAGAAGATCACTGCTGAAAAACATATTCAAAACCTTGAAGATTTCCTTGACCTTTATGAGGTTGAAGATGATGATGTCTGTATCAGGATGTTTGCCCTGTCTTTGCAAGGTAAGGTTAAAAATTGGTTCAGAAATCTGCCATCTACAAGCATCAAAAATTCTCAGCAGTTCATGCAAGTTTTCTTGGATAGGTGGGTGGTCATGGGAAATGTTTTCCTCCTCCTAGAAGAGTATGATCACTTGAAAAGAAAGCCAGGGGAGACAATACACCAGTTTTCAACCAGATTCAATAAGGTGTATCATGCAATACCTACTGATATAAGGCCACCCCTAGGATCAGCCCACTTGCATTACCCAGATGCCTTCGATCCTGAGATGACATTTCAGTTAAGAGAAAGGAACACTACAAGCCTTGAAGAAATGCAGAGCATTGCAGTTGATGTGGAGACCAACTTGTTGATCAAGAGGTCACAGTTAATGGACAAAGAAATGGAGCAGCTGAAGTCATCCGAAGCTAAACTGTAGATTTTGGCCAGTGCCATGGAAAAGTTGATGCATAAGATTAACATAAAAGAGGAGCTTGTTGTTCAAAGACATCATGTTCCATTGATTTCAGAGAAAGAAAGTGTCACAGTTCCCAAACATTTTTCTGCTCATCCTGGGTATCATGGTTTGAATAATGATTCGTTCATGTATTCAATTCACAACATAGTCATAGATGAAGCTCCATCTCGACTTGTAGAGGAACAACCAGCTGACATGATATGCATGTTCAGTGGAATTTCATCCGGGGATGATTTACCCAAGTGTGACCTGTATGATGATGATCATGAAGCTGAAATAGAGGTTGACTGTTCAGAGCAATCAACAGCATGTCATTGGCAGGAAGAAGATAATTTACCGTTCAGATGCGACAATCAGCCCTTGCACAACAGTCATGACAGCGATGGGGAAGAGACAGAAAATCTCAGAGTAAGTGAAGACACAGTGCCCTTATGTTGCTCATCTTTTCAATTTCTGAAAAGAAACTCTAGGTCAGTTGTAAATAGTGAAGACATAAATTTCTCTGATCAATCAATTGATGATACCATTAAGGATATGGAGGCTGTCCTAAACCCAAAATCGCAGCACTTGCCCTCCTTCAATTTTCAAATTCTTGATGAAAGCTTAGAGCCTGAGACAAATTATGATTTAATCCAAAAGAACTCTGTACCATTGTTCTTTAAATCATTTCAAGTTTTGAAGGAGACTCTTGGACAAGTGGTGAAGGATAAGTACATAAAGGGTCAAGAAATTTCATTTGAGTCAACGCAGCAGTCTTGTCAGTCTTTTCAGGATCCAATAGTTGGTATGTTAGATGGCCTGTGTGGTCAAAATCATTCTTCATTCACCAGTGATGAGATAAAAAGTTGTTATGATAGGGATATGATTAGACAGTCAGTTACAGGGGTGTGTTCAGCAGAAGTATCATTTCAAAACCCCTCAGGAAAGTTGCAGCCATGTCAGGAAATGCATAAGGATGAAAATAACGTAGATACAGTGCTAGAGCTGCCATCCAAGAATCAAGGAACATGTCATTTCTACCTTGATCTTGTAGCTACCTATATGGAGAATTTTCTCACTCTGGAGCCTCAATCTTTCTCTGACATTACTTTTGTTTTCCAAGATTGTCGAGGCATCTATGATAAAGATCATTCATGTTTTGGGCAGCGGCCTTTTCACTTTGCAGTTCTGAGTCTACGGGCAAAAGTTCAAGCTGCACTTTTCACTATGCTAACAAGCAATCAAACAGTTATCTGGTCTCAACAACTACTTGATTGGCTGCACTGGCATTATTGTATCATTTAGAATGATGAAATTGTCAGTAGCATAGGGTAGGTAGGAAAAAATGAATAAGCTCAGCATTCTGAGCATCCCTTTTTCAGCAGTGTTCATTTGATTTCGTTTCATTTGCAAGATCAAAACATGTACAAGTTGCAGAATAAGATTTTGCGATCAGCCCAATGGATAAAGCTCTGGTCCGCATGCTCAAAAGTCTGTGGTTCTTGACACCCCCTGAAAGAAGTTGCCATCCCCAGGTGGAGCCTATGTTGGGGTCCTATAATTATAGGCGAATCAATTCTTCGACTGTTGATTTGGTGTTTCTCTCGTGATGACGAAGTCCTGGCTTAGGTGATTCTATTTTCTCCCTCCATTCTTGTCGCTCAATCCCCCATCACCCTATTGCATCCTTCATCCACGCTGCGCCCTCACTCCCTTGTCCTGTTGCCCCATTGACTACTTTTCCCGCCTTCCATCCCTGCATAAATAGACTTAGGATAAACAAAAATAGCAATAAAGTTAGTATAGGTTAAAATTAATTAATAAACAACTAGTTTAATTATTAATTAATTATTAATTAATTAATTATTAACTAATTAATTATTAATTAAGTTAAAAAATTAGTTTAGTAACTAGGTTAGTTGTTATTAATTAGTGTTAAATAAAACATATCATAATAAACTTACATAATAGCATTTAATTAAATATAAAAATAAAATACTTAACAAAAAGAAAATGCAAAAAACAATATAAAAATACAAAACATATAAAACATTTAATAAAATACATAAAAACATAAAACAAATAAATTATATTAAAAACAAAAACAAACAATAAAAAAAGGTAATAAAACAATACACAAAACAAAACATTAAAAAACCAACGTAACACATAACAAACATATTAAAAATATTAAAAAACAAATGAAAACAAAAATTAAATAATCCTAAGTCTACCCATTCCCACCTACCTCACGTCACTCCCACCTACCCCACCTCACAGTCCACTCACCCCCCATACGTCACCCTCCACTCACCTTACCACCCAAACTCCCACCCACATCTTACAACGCGCCCCCATCCACTATAACAAACAAATAAATCAACGCACCACATTTTTTCCGGACCCCCCCTCACCTTCCGGACTTTAACGAGGGGGGGGGGGGGGGTCCGGAATCCATATTAAACTTCATACGTATCAATTAAATCATGCGTCACATCAAAACCCATCCACGGTCCATAAAAATTCCGGACCCCCCCTCACCATCCGGGATTTAACGAGCGGGGGGGGGGGGTCCGGAATTTTGCGTTTCACGAAAAACCAATTATGCCTTTTTGCCTAGTTTTTGCCTATTTTACCATGTCATCTTTCAGATCAGTTTCTGGGCAAATGGAGACGGATTTTGAAATTTCGAGAGAGGTTTTTGCTCAGCACGGGCTGAAGAACAAAAAAATCTCTCAGTTTTTCAGTGGAGTTATGATCAAGGAGAATCGAAGACATCTTCGAGGCCTATTTTTCTAGTTTTTCAAGTTTCTGTTTCAGTCCCGATCTTGCAGGAGCTGTTACGGCCAGCTGGGAACGAATTTGGCGAAACTGAAGGAGGTTTTTTGTCCAGCACATGCCCATCTACAATAACCTCCTTCAGTTTTCTCCCAGGTGTCATCATTGAAGAGAAAATCACGTCTTCTCATACCCCTTTTTCGCAGAAAATCGGTCTGTCTTTCATGGCAGAAAACTCCAAATTTTGTGGGAGTGGTGGCTATTTTTGGCCGAGGCGGTTAAACCGACTTCCGAAAATTATTGGGATGATCTATCATATTTATTCAGATGTTTTTAATGTAAAATGGTTCGACATGTGAGGTTCCTGGACTGGACTGTGGGTTATGTATGACCAGAAGACCTTTTTCTTCTCGGTAATTTTGAGATGAGCAATCAGCAATGAACATGTTTTCTTTTACAGGATTCTTGTGTGGTGAGATTGGTGGTGTTTTTCTCTATTTAATGTTTTTCCTGTGATCATTATGCTTGTTTTCAGTTCTTATTATCAGAAGGAAAGTAATAGAAGAAGAATTTATGAGCAGATACTCTGCCTCTGAGCTTTTGATGATCTTTATGTTTTCTGCTAAAGCTTAGTTCAGGAATTCTTAGCTACTCCTGTGCCTGGATTTTATCTCCCCTATTTCTTCCTCAAATCAATACCATTAAAACTCAATTCGATCCAATATTGTTGCTACCTTGCCCTGTGAAAGAACTTTGTCTGAATCTGAGAGTGAATCACCTTGTTTAAAGCGCAGACCCCATTTGCCCAATGGCCCTCCTTGCTGTTCCAAAACAACCATTTAAAACCTCAACCCATGTTCTTCATAACTAGCCTAATACCTCTTCAAACAAATCTATATCAGACAGAGATATCTCTCTCTGAGTCTTGGAGGGCTAGATCCAAGACTCGAAGTGGTTTTGATGTTGCCTCTGTGACTGCCTCACAGCCTTAGGCAAATTATAGAGTGCTAACAGAGACCACTTTGGAGTTCATCCATTTCTACTTATTATCAACCATGACAAGACAATAATGATTCATCTTTACATCAAACAATCTTGGGTCCATTACCCAACCTTTATGCTATAGGGATTTCTTCAAGGGTTGACATCAATGACAACCAACCTTAATCAACAGAGATGTGACGGTTGCGCTCATTCACAAGAATATTAGTAAGATGAGGCTTTGAAATCATTTTTAAAATAAACATGAATGCAAAAACCCTAAACATCCAAAAACCTAACCCTAGGAGATAAAGCGCCAAAAATAATGCAGGCCCCGTTGGGGTAATTTAGTACATCAATTTCTTGAGGTCATAACTTTTGCATATGATCTTCGTTTTAGGCACACGATGTCCCATTGGAAAGGTCTATCCGAGGAATACACATAATACCATCGAAATTGAAAATAGTCGTCAATTTGACCTGTTGATCCCTAAAAATGTTGTTTAGGGCCTCAAAACAACCCTGGAAGTTCAAGACCCGAAAATTAGGAAAAAATTGTCAAACTTAAAAACTGCCAAGATGAACCAGTTGGAATAGGTGGGTGGCCACATATATACATATGGATAAATACTCCCCCCTTAGGAAGAAATGTTCTCCATTGCATTCAGTTCCCCCATCAGATGTGGAATTTTTTGTTGAATTTGGCCCCGGGTGAGCCACTTGCCTTGGTGCAGGAGCTGCCCTACTTTGACAACCCGATAAAGTTGGATCCTCTATTGGTGATTTCCCTTGACCTGTGTATCCATGATTTGATCAATGGATGCATTTTCCATGCATCGAGAGTTGAGCTATGTTGGTGTCAATTGTTATGTTATTTCTGAGGTGTCCAATAATAGTGGAAAATATGGCCAAAGGAGATCCACATTGAAGACTGGGTGCAAGCCAAGGAAGGGGGAAATGTTGAGCTCAAAATAATTGTTTCCCATAGCCTTCGTGATGGTGTAAGGTCTATAATGGAGTGGAAGAAGCTTCCTATGGGGCCCTATTATGCACCGAGTTATACTAGCTAGATTTGAAGATGAGCCGCTAGAGACTGAGCAGACATATGCTAAGAAGTCAGAGTTCATAGATTCAACAGGTCTATCAGACCACCTTTTTTCCGCATTTCCATCCCTCTGGGGCATTGTAATAAATGAATTGAGCATCAAAGTTGTAAAATACTATTGGCCACCTAAGACCTGGGCACGAGCATGTACTCTAGAGTGTTTTTTTTCACTTGTTAATTATTTCTTGCATGTCTTTTTAGGCAATTAATAATTTCTAAGTTTTTTCACCCAAAACTGACTCCAAAGATGGACTATGTGTTGGTGGTTAGGCCTTGGCATGGTATAACCAATGTCTAGTGTCTAAATGTATATAAGTTCATTCTAGGTTATGTCTATTGAGTCATATGGAAATTGTGCTAGGTCCCCATAATGTTTTTTTAATGTTTTAGTCAAATAAAAAACATTCCCATAAAACAAACTTTTTTAATGTAAGCGTTAATAAAGTTGTAAAAAATGGCATCAGTCAATGTTAGATTCCATTTTTGTGCTCATTTTCTAAGCCAGAGCACCCCTAAACCCTTATTCTCGATTTTTCTAGGAAAAAACGTGATTTTAATCACTCAAAAATGTATTTTCTCTCAAAAAAGACAAAAAGGGGGATTTAATTAAGTTTCCTAATAAATAGGAGAGTTAGCAAACATGTTGGAAACATGTTTTTGACGTGTTTAGAGTCTTGAGTACAGTTGGCGGTGACTACTCCTAGTGACGGCACATCTCCTAGCTGACATGGAAACGGGTGGAGATCCCTATGTAGATACTCAACCTCTCCTTGAGAGTTGACGCATTTAGGAAGGGGGACGTCAATCCCAAAGAGAGGGACTTGAACTCCTCACCCACTCACTCCACTTCCACTTAAACTCCTCACCCACTCACTCCACTTCCACTCCACTCCATCTCCCTTCCACTCCAAACTCACCACACTTAGTTCATGTACAACCCCACTTAGCTCATGTGCAACCCCTCTTCTCCCCATGTGTCAATGCCTTGGAGTTTTCACTGGTTAGTGTATAAATCAATTTCAACCCTCCTCCCTTCATTCCAATTGATCTAGGATCTTTTCGTTCGGAGACTTATTAAAGAATTGTATTAAATGATCATAAACTAAAGTACACCATAAATAAGGAAATACTTAAAAGGAAAGAGACATAAGCATGCAATACGAACGCAAAAAACTTGATAACAGAGTTCATATCTGGTGGACTACATCTCTGGGTCCTGCTCTCAAATGGGTAGGCCTTTTTATTAACTCCACAAAAGAATTGGGCAAAATACATAAGTATACCTCATTCTGGATTCAAGCTATAGAATCTTTGCTCAGATCAGAAAATAAATATCACCACAGCGTTCGTGGCATCGAACTACCTAAAAATGACTATCTCGACGCCTCAATCTGAGTCTAGCACTTTCAGGCCCAAGAGACACCCCTGTATCAGTTTCTGTGCCTGCCTCTGCAATAAATGACTGGAAAAAAATATCGAAAAGAATGTCCAGTGCATACGGCCACGCCTTGGTCTCTCCTACTTATCTCGTATACTGGCAAAAACCCCCTTTTTATATAAAATTATGGAGATTGTGTAGTAATGAGGATGTTGACCTAATCGGTGGGCGGATGTTATTTTAAAACTTTGGTTAGAGGAGGTCCCGTTGTGAAACTCGCGGGCCTCCCCTTTCTTTTCGACTTTGTTTTAACAGTTTGGTGGGGGGGCTATTTATAGCGGCCAATAGAATATGCCGCCAATTTAGCGGAACCGCCGCCAAATTTGGCGGTGTATTTATTATATATATATATATATATATATATATATATTAATTTTTGGTTGTTGGGTGTCATTGGGCATTTTACCACTACCACGTGGCATCCCATGACTGGGCCACATGGCAGCCAATCATTGGCCCACATCACCTCTTTTGAACAGTTGGCCTGCCATGTCACCTCTCTGCCATGTCAGACTACCACATGTGTACTGACGCCACGTCAGCCTGCCACGTAGTGTACATATGCCACGTGGCAACTTTTCATTGGTCCACAAGTCGAACCAAAAAGTCCAAAAATGAGTGACACATGGCAACCTCTTGTGCTGCCACATCATCATGTTGATGTGAACATGACACGTGTCTCCCTCTGCGCTTTCTATGTATGTTGTACAGACGATGACATCATTCATACTGATGTTGACGTCAGTAGTACAGATGTTGACTCACCCCTACTGATTGAGCTAGGTTGACCAAAACTTTGACCGCGGATATATTTCAATCCATAACTTCGTTTGATGATCTGTTTGCGTCGTTAGAAATCTTGTGATGCACTCTTCACGATCATGCCATTTTCACTGAGTTTTGGGAGCTTTGAATTTTTTCCCTTTCTTTGTCTATTGAAGCCATTCTGAGTGTCCTGAGTTGCCTTTACGAGCTCTGAGTTGTTCTTATCCTTCTCTGGATACTTTTTTGAATCACGCCTTCCCACTGAGAGATTTTTGGACCACCAAAATATTTCATCAATCAATAGGTAAGTGAGGGAAGAGTCCCCTCACTTTGTCCTTTTCTATCCACTTTGCCTTGCTTGGATGTGTGCCCTTTAAGCCTACTCGAAGATAATCAACATCACCCCTGCGTGAAGTCCTCGTCCTTCTGTCCAGGATGATATCCTCATGTAACTCATCCAAGTACTCAGGTGAAAACTCATCAAGGTATTGAAACTTCCTCATCTTGATCCATGATCGTGGGAGGCTCAAAAAGTTTCAAGTTCTCTACGTTCACAACTGAGTAGATCTGCATATAAAGTGGAAGATCTAAACGAAAAGCATTAGTTCCATTTTTCTCCAAGATAGTGAAGGGTCCATACCAGATAGACTTGAGTTTCTTGCCTTCACCCTTCAGTCGTTTCCTGTTGATGTGAAGCCATACCCAGTCTCAAACCTGGAACTGATGATCAACCCTATGCTTCTCATGCCGAGCTTTATATTGTGCTTGACTTTTCTCCAACTATTCCCTGACTGCCTGGTGTATCTATTGAATCCTTTGGATGAACTTACATGATATGTCCTATTGTTGTGGGGAAATTCTACCCTACGGACTAACAAGCTAGGGCTTAAACTTGCATGCAGATCATGACCCTTCAGAAGTTACTTTTAACCTTCTACCCCAAACCTAAAACCCCTTTTCGCATGCAAACATGGAAAGAACCAACTAACCTTTTTATCGATGGTTGGTGTAGATCCTCCGTTGCGCTTTATCTCCTTGCTTCTGCTGCTCCTTCCACAAAGTGATCCTGCAATCAAGACAAAACTACGCATGCATGCTATTGTTCTACTAGAGGGTTAGAGATTAAGCATAAATCAAATAAAACATATAAGACTTGTGCATTTGGGACGGGAAAAGTATCTTTTTATTAATCTCAAGATGAATCAACTTACAATGATTATAGAGACCGGCCACCGTTCCTTGATCCTGATCCTGGGCTCCTCCTCTTCTTTGTCCTCCAACTGCTTTGCTTGAATTCTCCTAAAGCTTGAGGAAAGGCTAAAGGGTTGGGACAAAACGGATTCGAAAATTGGGCAGAGGTTCTTTGCTATGATTTTTCCTCCTTTGAATAGTACCCCTACCCCTTCTTTTATAGGCTAGAAGGAGCTAGGGTTTTAGACAAACTCTCAGCCATGCATGGCTGGGAGTTCCAGTTAACTGACCCAAAGCTTTTAGTTCCGTCGGAAACTTTCCTGATTTTTTGCTTTGTTAGGTAAACACGGGCTGTAGTGGGCCATCCAGCGTTCCAACGCGTGCAGTATAAGGCCTGCCAGTGTTCCAACGCACCTAGTGATAGGTTAGGGCGCGGGTTACTTATTTTAGGAGGTTTTTGAAGAGTCTGTTCAGCATGGCTTTGACAATGAAGGACAATGAGTTGGCCTGATGCCAGGTAAGCATGGATGGTGCATTTTAGGGTTATAACACCTATGTTCATTCTTCATTCACATCGACATTTCTCCCATACATCAAGTCCAAAGGAACCTTGGATAGATACCCAAAACATGTCTCAAAAGGTGAACTCTGAGTGGATGAATGTAAAGCTCGATTATAAGAATGTTGTACATAGGGTATATGTTCATCCCATAACTTAGGATGCTTGCTGCAGTAGCCTCAAAGCAAAAGTACCATTGTTCTTTTTACCACTTCTATTTGTCCGTCGGTCTATGGATGGAAAGCAGTGCTCCTCTTCAATTTGGTGTCCATCATTCTCCACAAGCTAGTCCAAAAATCCCCAAGGAATCGAGTATCTCGATCTGAGACAATGGATGTGGGTAACCCAAAGTGAACCAAAGCATACT
>ML845907.1:0-11104 GCA_009831015.1 Picea engelmannii | reverse complement strand
CTTTGATATTGAGGAGGACCTTTCTTTTTCCACCTATCATTATTAGGTCTAGGTTGGAATCTATTATTCCGAGACTGAGACCTCTCCATAGCTATCAACCTATTTTTCAAAGCACTAAGCTGAGTAGCATGAGTTGCCTCCATTCTTTTTACCATTTTTGTAATGCCTTTTAAAGTGTCAAAATCAGGATCTTTATTGTCAGGAGCTGCAACTTTCTCTTTAGACTCTGTCTTCCTAGAAGAACTACCCCTTGTTGAACCTAGAATATTTTACTTTCCTGAAGCTTGCATATTTTTGTCAATCTTTATTCCTATATACTGAGTTGCTTTGAGGTTGGCGAGTTCCTTATATCTTAGTTGATACCTCATTTCCCCACCAAATTCCTCAATATAATAGATCAATATGGAATTATCCAGAGGCTTGATATCTGTATGCATGCTTGAAACCAACTCATTGATTTTTTTGTTAAATTCATCCATAGTTTCGTTCTCGTTCTTCCTTATTCTGTTGAGGGCTGCCAACATGTGACGACAATATCTTTTCTCCCCCCATTTCGTAGTGAAGGCATATAAGAGATCTTTTAATGTCTTGAACTTGTTGTTTGGCATGTCTTCGTACCAATCTGAAGCATCATCTTCTAAGGAAAGAACAAAGATATTCATTTTTACATCTTCGTGGTCATGTGTTGCACACCACTTGTTAATACATCTCATGAAAGATTTAACATGTGTTTTATCATTTATTTCATTGTTTCCTTTAAAACTTGGTAATTTTTCAATTGCCTTTTTGGGAATAGCATGAGGGTAATTATTGATTGCAAAAAAATCACAAGGATCATAAATTGTCATTTCTAGAAAAAAACTATCACTAACAAAAAGCAAGTGGATATCAGAAATGGACTCAAATCCTAAATGGCTAAGGATTCTACGAGAAGATTCTTTGGCTAACCTCCTTCTATAAACCTGTTCGGGTTCATAAATGAAGTCAACTAAGTCTTTTGAATTCCTTCTTGCAAAATACCTAGTCAAATTTGAATTTAGTGAAGTCGCCATATGATTGAGTCTAAATCTGATAAACAACAAGCATAAAAAACTAAGTAAAGCAAAAAAAAAAAGGAAAACAAGGTCATATTCTGGGAATAGAAAGATTTATCCCTGACAATGTCGCAAAAAAGGTTTTCGCCTTATACACACTTGGGCTATAGTGGAAGAAATCTTCAATCCACTTAGTGTGTCATTGGGGTATAGTCTCGAGTCAAGGTGTTGTCACCTGATCCTCGACTCCTCCATCTAGGCCAACTCCTAGCGAAGGCAAGAGGGGTAGTCCATGTTTCCACCTTATACACACCTGAGAGACATGGAATAAATCTTCAATCCACTCGGTGTGTCCTTGGGGGCAAGTGAGATTTAAGGTGTTGTTACCTAATCCTGAACTCCTCCATCTAGGCCAACTCCTAGCGAAGCCAAGAGGGGTAGTCCCTAACAAATATACTAAGGCTTGAAACTAATCTAAGTACAAGAATTGAATCTAGGAGTTTTAACTTTCATTAACCAACATAAAGAAAAAGAAAACATAGATCAATTATTCACCACATGATACATAAAACATATACTTGCATAAAATGATACTTGAGACACAATGTTAGATGCAAGTAAAATCAAATTGCTTCAAAGTAAATGACTGAAATAAAATGTGTGAAGCATGTGGCTTTGCAAATGTATAAATGAGACCAGTGCCAAACAAACAATGAAAAAATATGGCCAAAAACAAACAAACAAACAAACAAACAAACAATGAAAAAATATGGCCAAAAACACTTTGGAAGTGTCTTTGGTTATTAGTATGAAAGCCCCAAAATTGATTAAGTAAAACTAGTGTAAAATGAGCAAAAATTAACTAAGAAGAGCAAGCTAAAGAGCTTGTCTCCTTAGGGTCTTTGTTTGTTGTTTTAAAACAGAAATGTGAAGACACTCTAATTGCCGAATATGAAAGTGAAAGTTTTAGAAAAGAACTACCTTTTAACTTCTAAATTTTTTGAAAGAAAAGCATGCTAAAATGAGACTTTTCCTATGTTATATATAAGCATTAAATGAAAATTGAAAGTTCAAACTTGGATCTAGTTTATCTTATGCATGTACACTTAGATATTCAGAATTTGAAATAAAGATAGATCTAAGATACTTGCATTTGCAACAAAGTAACCAAAAATTAGATTTTCTTTTGAGAAAGAGAGAAGGAAGAAACTTGTAGCCTTTGAACCCTTGGGCAATGAAGTCTTTAGATGAGTTAAGGAGGTACTAAGTCTTTAGATCCTTGAATTTGTGAAGAGACAAACAAGTTTCATCACCACTCCAAGCTATGAGAACCTGTAAGCTTTAAAATCTTGCAACAAAACTTGTTAAAGAAAATTGGTGTCACCTACAAAAAAGACTTGAAAAGTATATTAGTTAACCGAAAAATGTATACAAATCAAAATCTCTAAATATAAATGAACAATAGGATTTAACAACAAATCTAGATAAAATCCTATCCTATTGGATGATAGCACCCTTTCAAAGGCCAAATTAACAAACTTAAAGAAAGAAATTAGGCAAATTTTACCTCATAGATTAAGCACAAATGACATCAAGCATTCACACACATGTATAACACACCTTCTTGACCTCCAAAGTCTCTTTATTCCAAATAGAAGTATTACAATAGTACAACCACAAGCAACAATCCCAAACTCCAACTAGATTACAAAGGGAGAGAGCTTGTACATATAACCTCATGGGAGATAATCCCAATGAAGGAGGGTGAACCAAGTGTACAAAGAGGGCACACCACTTGGAGAGGAAAGGGTAGCCAAGTGTAAGCAATGGGAAACCACCTTTCATCCATCTCCAATGCATGACTTGTGTGAGCAATAGGAAGAGGGGGAGGGCACCACCTCTCAAGAGGTAGGCAACCCTCTCAAGAAATGTGCCACCTCTCCTCAAGAGGTGCGCACCTCCCTTTGGAGATCTCCATAACCCATGCCAAATATTACCCACTCAACCCAAATCACATCATACTTGCTTCTTATGGCTGCCACACATCCTTTTAGGCTTTATTCCATCTAAAACATGTTTCCCAAAATTTAGCATTTGCTGATTTTCTTTGATTTTTTATGTCTTTTTTGAGTAAAATTGTCTTTTTAGAGATTAAAATCACTAATTTTACTGACCAACGTGGGTACTTAGGTAATGTTGGTGCTCTAGGTCCAAAAATGAGCACCCGCAATGTATAGAAAAACTCCTAGTACCACTTTTTTATTACAACTTTATTTTTTAATTAAAAATTCTCGTTTTGCAGAAATTTTTTAATTAACTGAAAAAATAAAAAAATCCTAAGGGGGACTTAGCACATTTCCATAAGACTTTAGGAGGATGTTTAGCATGGTAATATACATTAGAAACTAGGCTTATATCCATGCTAAAGCCTAACCATGAGTATATACTCCAACTTTAGAGAATTGAGTGAAAAAACTCATAAATTATAAATTGCCTTTAAACAACAAAATACAATTAATAAGTAAAAAAAAACACTCTGGAGTAACAATTCATGCCTAAGTTGAAGGTGGCTAAGACCTTTTACAATTTCATCATGCAACATCTCTTATTACAATTTTCATGTAAAGTGTGAAAAAATGTGGTCTTATTGACCGACTGAACTTTTGAACTCTGAATTTTGAACATGGAAATGTTCAATCTTTGGCGGCTCACTAGAAGTCCATCCCAGTGCAACGTGGTGGATAATAGTCCCTATAAAATAATTTAAGGATTTTAATCTATAAAGTTTGAAAGCAAAGTTATTCTAGGAGTTTATTATGAAATGACAAGATTTAAATTAGAAGCATAAATTATTCAAAAGGATACACTCTGTGAAAAATCATTAAAATTTACTCATTCACCACATGATTCAAAGGGAAATAACTTGAACCACTTGAAATAAAGATAAACTGACAAAAAAGATAAAGTGAAGACTAGTGCTAGAAAGTAAATTGTGATGTGATGAAAACGTTGCGTTTATTTTATCTTGAGAATTTTATTTAAGAGATTTGATAATTTTAAGCAAGTCTTTGAAACCGTGTAGTGGGGATTGAAGTCAGGGTCCTCGCTCTTTGTGTGCAATAGTGTATTTGGCCCACTTTACTCGTTATTCAACAATCTTAGAGACGTGTCAATTGGGTGTGTCGTAGGTCCAAAAGAGGAGAGAATGAATCTCATTAATGAGTATCCCCCCTAACTTAACACACTCCACCCATATGCATAGGTCTTAGATGAATAACACAACAAAGTGGATTTCCCTATTTATACTAGCATGCGCCGCTCAGGTCCGTTTTTGGGTCTCCAAAACCACCCGAAAGTAGCAGTGGGATTGCATACACGGTTGAGTGACTCGAGTTTATTCCAATATATTTGCAAAAGAAGAACTAATCTAGCAATTAGTATTCTATGGAAAATAAAACTAACCTAACTTTGTTATTGATTTTATTAAATAGTTTAGGTGATGTGAATTCCTTTTAGCTTTGTGTTGTTTAGAACATAAAACAATAAAAACTTGCAAGGAAAACAAAAGACACAACACCACAAATCCCCCTAATGGGGATGAAGAAACTGGAGGCCAAAGGCCCACTTTTATTATCCTATTACAACTTTAAGAGGGTGACTCTCTTTTCTTCTTTTCTCTTTAGCCTTTTATTTGGATCCTTATAGAAATGGATTGATTACTAAGCTAACTATTACAAAAAATACTCCTTGAGTCTTGGTTTTCAAGGGTCGGGTCTTGGAGTGAAAAATCTTCGATCTTGGGTCTTGAAGAGGTCAAAATATTCTTTGTACCGAGACGTACCTGCTAAAAACCAGCAAGGAAAAGTTATTAGAATTAGCAGAAAATGACATGCAAACACAAATTAAAAGTAGAAATTTTTATAAGGCTTTTCATGAAAATTTAGGCACTAAAAAGACAAAATTTTGAGACTTTTTTAGAGACTTAAAGAAGCTAACTAAGTCCTCTTTTGAGTATTTATGTTCGCTATCCTAAAACAGAAAATTAGAATACTCAAATGACTAGATATTAAGAAAAATCAAACAACAACTTTTTACTTAGAAATTTGGCAAGAAAATTCAAAAAATTGCTTAATAAAAACTAGATCTAGACTTAGATTTAACAATAAACTTGGAAATAGATCTAGATCTTGCATGCAAACACTAGAAAGAAGATAATAACTTGAAATTTCATCTAGTTATACATGCAATCCAAGAAAGAGAGAAAGAGGAAGATTTTCTTTGATTTTTTGGAGCTTTTTGCTTGAGCCTCAAGAACCCTTGGGAAATGGAGTCCTTCTCTGGTGTGAGGAAGAGGGAGGAAGGTTTTCTAAAGTGATTTAAAAGAAATAAAGGGAGCAACAAAGCTCCTTTAAATCTCCAAAATGTTGGTCTTTCATGCTCCAAGCTTCTCACAAGTACTTGCAAACAACAATGTTTCTTACGAGAGAGACTTTGTTCCACGTTAGTTTAAACAAAAACCCTACATGAGAAGATAAACATCAAATGCATTAAACAAATATAAAGACTAGAAAGCAAGTAGAACTATATATTCTAATTGGATAACAATATCCTTACCATAGCCATCATGCAAATACAAGAAAGAAACTTGAAATGATATTACCTCATAAGCTAACAATCCATCCACACATGTGAGACCAAACACCAAATATGGACCTCCAAAGTCTTTGATTAAATAGAAAAATTATACAAAGTAATCAAGTCTCCCAAGCTCCATCCGGTGATCCAAAAAAGGATCCAGAGAAGGCTAATAACAACTCAGAACTTGCAGAGGCAACTCAGGATGCTCGGAATGGCTTCAACAGACAGAGAAAGGGAAAAAATTTGAAGTTCCCAAAACTCAGTGAAAATGGCATGATCGCGAAGAGCGCGTCACAATATTTCTAACGGTGTAAACGCCTCGTCAAACAGAGTTACGGATTGAAATATATTCATAGTCAAAGTTTGGGTCAACCTAACCCACTTAGCAGGGGTGAGTAAGCATCCGTATTGCTGATGTCAGGATCAGTACGAATGGCATCATCATCCGTACAACATATGTGACAAGCACAGAGGCCGACACATGTCATATTGACATCAACATGATGACGTGGCATCACGAGAGGCTGCCATGTGTCACTCATTTTTTGACTTTTTGGGCCAACTTGTGGACCAATGAAAAGTTGCGACATGGCATCAGTACACTATGTGGTAGGCTGACGTGGCATCCTTACACACGTGGCAAGATGATGTGGCAGAGAGGTGATGTGGCAGGGTGACTATACAAAAGAGGTGACGTGGGCCAATGATTAGATGCGACGTGAGAGTGGGAAAATGCCCAATGACACCCAACAACCAAAAATTAAAAAATATATACATATAATAAATACACTGCCAAATATGGCGGCGGTTCCGCCAGATTGGCGGCATATTCTACCGATCGCTATAAATAGCCCCCCCCCCCGCCAGAACCTTCGTCAAATTGTTAAACAAACTCGAAAATAAAGGGGAGGCCCGTGGGTTCGACCCTGGGACCTCCTCTAATCAATGTCTTAAAATAACATCCGCCCGCCAATTAGGCCAACGACCTCATTACTACACAACTGCCACAATTTGAAATAAAAAGGGGGTTTCCGCTAGTGTACAAAAAAAGGAGCAGAGACCAAGGCGCGACCATACGGATTGGGCATGCTTTTCAATATTTTTTTCCAGTCATTTATTGCAGAGGTAGGCACAAAAATCGAGGCATGGGTGTCCCTTGGGCCTGAAAGTGCCAGACTTGGATTGAGGTGTGAAGACAATCATTTTTAGATAATTCGAAGCCACGAACACAATGGTGATGTTTTCTTTCTGATCTAAGCAAAGCTTTTGTAGCTTAACTCCAAAATGAGGTATACTTATGTATTTTGCCCAATTCTTTTGTGGAGTTAATAAAAAGGCCTACCCATTTGAGAGCAGGACCCAGAGACGTAGTCCACCAGGGATGAACTTCGTTATCAAGTTTGTGTGTTCATATTGCATGCTTATGTCTCTTTCCTTTTGAGATTTTCCTTCTTTATGTCGTACTTTAGTTTATTCTCATTTAACACAATTCTTTAATAAGTCACCGAACCAAAAGATCATGGATCATCTGGAATGACGGGAGGAGGGTCGAAATTGATTTATACACTAACCGGTGAAAACTCCAAGGCATTGGCGCATGGGGGGAAGAGGGTCTTTGACTTGAATTTTTGAGTATGAATTCTTACTAGGGCCAAGCATAAGCAGGGTGAAGGAACTCTTCAGACTTTCAATCCTGAAGTTGGCTGTGCATCCCGAAGGAAGAAAATGGCAGAAGAGGAAAAGCATGATGAACAAGAGAAAAAATTTCACATGGTCTTTTATCGCATGCCAGAAATGGTTGAACGAATGTATGGAGATTACGAGAAGAGAATGAATAAGAAAAAGGAAGCACATGCAGATGATGATGCTTCAATAAACCAAGGGACTGGAGGAGATCCTCCCGAGCCTCCGTCTTTACCTTCAAGTTCTAGTTCTTCTTCCTCTGAGCATTCTCATCATTATCATCATTCTAGCCATAAAGCCTCTTTTAAGAAACCATTATTAAATCTTGATGTAAAATTTGCTTTACCTATGTTTAATGGAGATGCTAATCCTGAAAAGCTAGATAATTGGATCTGACAGATTGAAGTATATTGTCATGTTCAACATATTGATGAAGAGGAAGTTAAAGTACAACTGGCTTCTCTTCAGTTGGAAGGCACCACTCTCGTATGGTGGGAGAACAAGCTTCGGGACATAACTAAGTGGGGTAATCTTCTTTCCTCATGGTCGGGATTTAAATCATAGATAAGGAAGCAGTTCTATCCATTAGGGTATTTACATAAAGCAATGATGGAATGGAAAAATTTAAGGCAAAGTAAAGGTTAAACTGTACAAGTTTAACAAAATAATTTGGGAAGAAAGCTCTTGCATTAAACATTCCTTTGGACTATTATGAAGCTTTAATGAAGTATATTGGCGCACTTCACAGTTATATTCATCATACTTTGCTCTTTTTTAACCCCACTAGTCTGGACGAAGTTTGTGTGCAAGCCACTCACCTTGAGAACAGGGGGAAACATGTTCAAGAAGATCCCACGAAGAAACCTTCCAATTTCCCACAAAAGACTTTCAAGAAGTTCAAAAGGAAGGACAAGAAGACTGCTACAGTAACAAGAGAAGGAGGAAAACCATCTTGCACTCATTGCAAGAAGAGCAGTCACGATGAAGAACATTGTTGGAAACTGCATCCAGAAAAGAAACCAAAACAGTTCGGTGGAAAGGGGAAGACAAATACCATTGCTATAGTGCAACAAGATCTTGGTTCCAATTAAGGAGATGAAGGAAAGATCACAGCGGTTGGAGTACAAGGTAAAGATTCCCTTCATACTAGTTCAAGTTCTAATAATGAATCTCATGTTGATGAATGAAAGAGGAATGAGTTATTTCATATACGAGTTGTATCTAAACATACTAAGATAGATACATTATTTGATCTGGGTTCCCAAGTAAACTTAATATCTGAAGCACTTGTCAAAAAGATGGGTCTTGAAACGAAACCACATCTGAAGCCTTATCCTCTTGGTTGGGTATGTGATAAAGAAAAACTTAATGTCACCAAACAATGTAGGGTTAGATTTGCTATTGATGAAGTGGATTTGGATGTTGTACCACTTGATATATGTGGCATAGTGTTGGGAAGTCCTTAGCTTTATGATAGAAAAACAATCTTCTTTCGTCATGAGAACAAATACCACCTTACTAAAGGGGGAGTGGAATATATCATTAGAGCTCACAACATGAGGGTAAATACAACACTTGTTAGTGCAGGGAAAATGAAAAGACTCACAACCACTAATAAGAGATATGTACTCATGTTCATCAAAGAAAAAGATGTCGGGACATCCAACGCTTTCCAAGGGTGTGATCCATATCATAAAAAGGAATTAATTTATATTGTTTCTAAGTATGATGATATTTTTCAGGAACCGGATGGATTACCTCCTAAGAGGGAAATCCAACATGAGATACATATTCCACATGATTCTCCTCTTCCTAATGTAGGCATGTACAGGATGTCAGTTGTGGAGATGATGTAGATCAAGAAGCAGGTATAGGGCTTATTGGATCAAGGGGTCATCAGGACTAGTTCATTTCCTTATGGTTCTCTGATCATGATGGGTCCAAAGAAAGATGGCACATGGCGAATATGTGTCGATTACTGGGCCTTAAATAAAATTGCGGTGAAAAATCGATACCCTCTTCCTCGTATAGCTGATTTAATTGATCAGTTGAATAATTTTGTTTATTTCACTAAGTCAGATTTGCGTAGTGGATATCATCAAATCAGGGTTGCAGAACAGGATGCATGGAAGACTGCCTTTAAGACCAAACATGGATTATTTGAGTGATTAGTTATGTCGTTTGGGCTTTCTAATGCTCTGACAACTTTCATGTGTGTGATGAATGAGCTATTCAGGCCTTTCCTAGATGACTGTGTGATTGTGTATTTAGACGACGTTCTTATTTTTAGTAGGACTTGGGATGAACATGTGAGGCATGTAAAGCAAGTATTGGATACATTGTAGAGGGAAAATTTGTATGTGAAAATGTCTAAATGTGAATTTGTCAAGACTGCACTTGTATACTTAGGTCATATCGTGGGAGAAGGACAATTGAAGATTGATCCTTCCAAAATTGATGTAATTGTAAATTGGCCTGAGCCAAAAAGTGTGACCGAGATCCGGAGCTTCTTGGGTACAGTCCAGTATTGGAGGAGGTTCATTTCAAACTTATCTTTTATAGAAGCTCCTTTTCATGCATTAACCAGTGTGAAGAACACTTTTCAGTGGGAAGGAAAGAAACAAAAATCTTTCGACACTTTGAAGGAGAAGATCAATACCACACCAGTATTAGTACTGTCGAATCTTCAACAACCTTTCGATATTGAGATAGATGTCAACGGATACACTATGGGTGCAGTATTGATGCAATATCATAAGCCTGTTTGTTACCACTTTGAAACTTTTAACCAAGTTGTTGTTAACTATCCTACATATGATAAATAATTGTATGCATTAGTCCAGAGCATAAAGAAATGGAAGCACTACTTGTTATGGAAGAAAACAATCATACACATAGATCACAGGCCCTTACAGTATCTCCAATCACAGACCAAACTGCAACAATGTCGACACTACAGATGGATGGGTTTTCTACAACAATTTCATTTGGTAATCAAGTACAAGAAGGGTACAAGTAACAAGGTAGCCGATATGCTTTCTAGACCTCCTATTGTTGCTTCTATTATTTTGAATAATACTTCCTTATCTCATGATAGCTATGTAGAACAATATGCCATCGATGAAGATTTTAAATAAGTATATGAGAAGCTAACCCATGGTGCACAAGTAGAGAACTATTGTTTGCAGGGAAAATTACTCTACCATCTTGGAAAGCTATGTATTCCTACAAGTGAATGAGTCCATGTAATACAAGAAGCTCACACTTCTCTTGTGTCTGGGAATTTTGGGGTAGGAAAAACTATGGCTCATTTGCAGAGGTTTGGTTATTGGCCTCAAATGAAAGAAATTGTAACTAAATATGTAAAGGGGTGTGTGATGTGTTCTACTTGTAAGCCCACTAATAGAAAACTGGGGCTATACTCACCACTTCATGTTCCATCCCATCCATGGGAAAACATTTCCATGGATTTTGTAGGGGGTTTACCAATGACCAAATGGGGTCATGATTATTTGTATGTCATAGTGGATAGGTTCAACAATATGTGTATCTTGATGCCATGTAAAAAGAAAATCATTGTTGAGCAAACTACTAATCTCTTCTTTCAGTATGCTTTGGTTCACTTTGGGTTACCCACATCCATTGTCTCAGATCGAGATACTCGATTCCTTGGGGATTTTTGGACTAGCTTGTGGAGAATGATGGACACCAAATTGAAGAGGAGCACTGCTTTCCATCCATAGACCGAC
>ML845905.1:0-13292 GCA_009831015.1 Picea engelmannii | reverse complement strand
GTGTTTGAGGAGGAAAAAGGGAGACTTAAATGAGAGAAGGACATGGCAGTCGAACATGAGAGTTTGATGAAAAATTAGACTTGGGATCTCATAGCTCTTCCACTAGGGAAGAAACACATTGTCTACAAATGGGTGTACAAGGTCAAGTACAAGGAAGAGGGTACACTTTACAAGTACAAGACACTATTGGTTGCAAAAAGGCTCCTAGAGAGAAAGGGCATTGACTATGAGGAGGCCTTTTCTCCTACAACAAAGATTAGCACCATTCGATTAGTTCTAGCCATGGAAGCACAATTTGACGAGAAGGCCCATCAGATGGACATGAAGAGCACTCTCTTCAATGGAAATTTGAAGGAAGAGGTCTACATGTACCAACCATAGGGGTTTCAGGTTTTAGGGAAGGAGCATCTTTTTTGCAAACTTAAGAAGGGCTCTATGGCCTGAAGCAAGCACCTCATGCATGGTACATTAATATTGATAGGTACTTGGATGAGCAAGGCTTCCAAGTGAGTCCTTCAAATTTCAATCTATACATCAAAAGCATTGGTAATGATATCATTCTATTGTGCATTTATGTAGATGACATTATTATTACATGTAAATTGCTCTTGAACATATCAAATCTAATATGAGTAAATCCTTTGACTTGACTAATCTAGGACTCCTGCATTATTGTCTATGTGTAGAAGTTTGGAAAACAAGTAGTAGCATTTTTGTCTCACAAAATAAATATGTCAGGAGTATGCTTGAAAGGTTCAAAATTAAAAATTGTAAAATCTCACCTACACCTATGGAGAAAGGGCTAAATATTTCAACGAAGACCAACTCTAAGGAAATTAATGAATTAGTCTACAACTAGCTAGTGGGGAGCTTAATATATCTTTAGGATTGATTTGAGCTATGTTGTGAGCTTCATTTTTAGATTGATGACAACGTCGAAGGTAGAGCATTGGATTGCAACAAGAGTGTTGATATATGTGAAAAGGACACTTGACTTTGGCATTTGTGCAACATAAGAAAAGACATTACGTTATGTGGGTTTACATATTTAGATTGTGCAGGTTGTGTGAATGATAGAAAATCAACATTTAGATATGTTTTCGGCCTTGGCATGAGTGTAGTCACATGGACTAGCAAGAAGCAACATGTAGTAGCCTTTTCATCGGTAGAAACATAATATCGAGGAGTAGTGAAAAGAGCATGTGAGATCGTTTGACTTAGGATAATTCTTTCATATATGAATTAGGGAAATTTTGAGGTTTAAAATGGGCCTCCTAAGGAAAATAATAAAATGATAGTTAAAATAATAAAAGAAGAGTTATAAATTTTTGAAGGGAAAGAAGAAAAGTATATTTTTCATCGTATTTTCGACTTATCTCCTTATAGGTATATTCAAATTTAAAGTGTATGAACTCGTTGGATGTGGAATTATATTCTACATCCAATGAGTATCCACTATGCACACTTTTGATAGACTCCCTGAGAGATAAACTAGAAATACATGGAAAACGTGTTTTTCTTTTCAAAAAAACATGTTTTGTCCATATTTTTCCATTTTATCTCATGTGGTTCTATCAAAAGTATGAATAGTGGGTACTCATTGGATGCAAAATTTAATTTGACACCCAATGAGTGCCTACACTTGAAATTCAAGTAAACCTATAAGGATATAAATCCAAAATACGATTAAAAAGGTAGTTTTCTTCTTTTCCCTCCAAAAATATTTACCCTTATGGTTGACATCATCATTTTGAATCCTATTGGTTTTATTAAAGTTGATTTAGATAGTACATTTTTTTTAGGCCCATTTTTTACCTCAAAATTTCCCTAATGAAGATGTAATAGACATAACCAACACCCCTGCTATGTGCCTTCTCTATGATAATCAAGGGGTGCTCAAACAAGTCAATAATCTAATCTTCCACGAGTGTACCAAGTATGTTGAGATACATTGTCGTTTCATCAAACAATTTGTAGATGACGAATCTATTGAGTTGCAGTACTATCCCATAGAGGATTGAACTGCAAACATTTTCACCAAGTCTTTAGGTTTTGAAAAATATGTAAAATACTTGAATAAGCTTGGCATAGTTAGTAGATTGACCATTAAAGGAGGGTGTTAAAGTAAGTGTCAGATTATAATGGTCATTTAGATATTATACATAGGGATTAATAAAGTCACTTGGACTTTAGGTTATTTTATGTTTTTATGCTTTATTTCACTTTAGTGTGTTTTTTTTTGTTTATCCCACATTCATAAAGTGGATTGACTTGACTAGCTTGTAATACATTATAAGAAAGCTTTTTCTTTTTCATTATGAATATAATCTTGCTTTCCTTTATGTTTTTTTGTTATCGTTATACAAGTAAAAATTTATATGATTGGGTGGTGAATCCATTCCATGTCAATTCAGTTTTGTAGTTTGTTTCACTTGCATATCATGATTGAAGTTATCACATGTTTTTGCATTGTTATGTTTCTTTAGTTGTGAATGAAACAAATCATTTCGTTGTATTAAATTGTCTTTGAGGGATATATGAAATTTACAATTTGTTCATGTATACTTTTGATGTAATAACACGTGCCAATTTGAAAAAAGATTGTGATCAAGCTGAATTAAATGTTTATTCACCAAGATTAACACCCACTTAAATAAGATTATAATAAGGTGATGTCAACCATAATAAACAACAATTTAAGTAGCACATAAATTTTAGTTCACAAATATATATAAAGTAGAATGGTTTGTCTATTAAGTATTTTCATTTATCCCAAATACTTAATATTGGTGCAATATTGAATCCTATAATATACAAGTATTATGACAAATGTATTGCACCTACACCTTGACAAATTTTCTTTAGCAATCTATCTTTGCACCCCCTTTTATGGAAGTCCTTGATAGTTATATGTCATATTGATTTAGTTACCACTAATATCTATTGGTATCGATCAACATGTTCACCACCATGTTGACCAATATCATGAATGTTGTAGAGATTCTAATATGATTGACCTTGTCAACAAGAGACCAAGAACCTCCAAGTTTGACACCAGTTTTCTTCATTGGGTTACAACTCTTAGTGGATATGTTATGATCAAGGGTGCAATGTCTTTGGTGAATTTAGCTTGACTCCACTTCTTTGACAATGATATTGGATTTCTTTATGCTTCCACTTGATGCAATGCTTAGGATTCTTTGTGAGTGCAATAGTGCTTTGGTTGTCACCATAAATCATTGTAGACTTCTCACTAATAGGATTTAATTGTAATGATAACACCCAAAAGTCCTTGATCATGCACGATGTTATGTTTCTTTATGATTGATTCATTTCCCACTTTTCCCATCCCATAATGTTGAGTGGAGAAAATAGTGAGGATTCTATTGACTGGTTTGATTCTCTACTATCTCCATTTACTAGCCAAACATGGAGAACCCAAACTACCAACATACCTACCTAATAAAGGAGAAACAAATTCAACTTCCTCGATGCATAAACAAATGAAGCCATGATGTTTCTTTCATGTTTTGCAATCCTTGGTATCTTCCTCTTACTGCACCAATTGACTACACTTCCATACAATAAGAATGTATGATTGGTAATGGATCCACTACCATTGACCTCACATTCCCAATCAACATCACTAAATCCTACAAGCTCATTCATGGATGCTATAATAATAGAGACCTATTTCTTTTATTTAGTACAAGTACATGAAGATTCATCCCATGAGAATTTGGTCTAGTGACACACAATGAGATGACCAAGCTTGTATTAATGCAATGTAACAACCCTCATTTAACTACAAATTCGAATAATGTATACAACAAAATGGAAAATGTTTTTTTTTTTATTCTTTTTAAATAACCATTACATTGATAAGAATGTAGAAACATTAATATATTCTATTAATATACCACTAAGTCCAAATACTTCTAATTCACAAGGTAACTCATGAACACAATAACATACTATGTATATATATATAATAGGCCTATTATCTAAATGACTACCTATAATAAACTATATAGAGTAAATGTAGCGGTTTAATAATTTAGTAATTTGTTTTGCAATAGGATATATATATCATAAACCATAAAAGACAAATCCTTTATTACTAATTTTTATTACATTATTATTATTTTTTAAATTTATCCACCACAAGTATTATACATCTTGTGATACTACAATCCTTCATAAATTCTTGAATATTATTAGTAAATAATAATAATAATAATAATAATAATAATAATAATAATAATAATAATTATATATATAAAAAAATTTGAAAATCCAATAAAAAGTACAATATGGCATTATAGATTGAGATTACTAATACATAAGCTTTATGCAACTATTCACTAGTATGTCATAATAGATTAAGCTTCCAGGAATTAAATTACTTCTTTACATCGTCAATCCACCCAAAACAATTTAGGGTTATCATTAAAAACGGAGCACAAGGTCCTTGATTCCTGGACGCATACGTAAGTTTTATCTTATTTTAAAAGGGCTCGCTCCTTAAAAGGTAAGAATATAAATGATGATTAGTTGTTTTGATTAGCAGTAATCAAGCAGTTGTCGGGCTTGTTATCCACTGAGTTGCACTAGCTGGATTTTCAGAAGAGCCGCCAAAGATTGAGCAGTCAAATGCTCATTTTTCAGAGTTCACAGCCTCAACAGGTCTTTCAAAAGACCATTTTTTTCCACATTTCCATCCCTCCGGGGGCATTGTAATAAATGACTTGAGCATGAAATATTGTAAAAGTCTATTTGCCACCTAAGACCTGGGTAAGATCATGTACTCTAGAGTTTTTCTTTCACTTGTTAATTATTTTTTGTCTGCCTTAGTGGGCGATTAATAATTTCTAATTTTTTTCACTCAGAGACTGACTCCAAAGCTGGAGTATGTGTTGGTGGTTAGGCCTTGGCATGGAATAACAAATTTCTAGTGTCTAAATGTATATGAGTTCATGCTAGGTCATGTCTATTGAGTCATATGAAAGTTGCGGCTATGTTTGATAGGTTTTTTTTAATGTTTTAGTGAAATAATAAATTTCCCACAAAATGAAAATTTTTAATTGTAAGTCAATAAATTGTAAAAATATGACATCAATCATTGTCAGATGCCATATTTATTCTCGTTTTCCAAGTCAAAGTACCATTTAAACCCCTATTCCCCTTCTGTCGAGACAAAAAAATGATTTTATCTCGAAAAATACAGAAAAAAAGGGGTCATTTAATTAATTTCCTATTTTTTAGGAAAACTGGGGAACATGTTAGAAACATGTTTTTTCTTTGTCCCCAGTAAACTAGAATATTGAGAGAATTTACTAAGAGAGGTAGGCGACTTCACTGGAGTGACATGGCGTGGAGGAGATCCCAATGAAGGGACTCGACACCACTTGCTTGTGTGGCGCATTTAGAAAGGATGGTGCACATCCCAAGGTAGCACACATGCCCTCATACCCGAGTTCACTCCCACTCACCCTCACTTCACCTCACATCACTCCCCAACACTCCACTTCCACCTTCCTTCACTACACTCTATCTCCTCTCCGCTCCACACTCACCACACTTAACCTATGTGCCACTCCCCTTAGCTCATGCGCCACTCCTCCTCTCCCATGCACATCTCCCTTGAAGTTGTCACCCAACTAGCTATATATACAAGGCGACCCTCCTCCATTTTGTGAGTTGGAGCTTGGGCGACCTTAGTATACATGCTTGTAATCTCTCTTTATTAATTGAATCAAAAGGCTTTGGAGGTCAAGATTGGTGTTTGGACTCAAATGTGTGGATGGAATTTTTCTTATGAGGTAATATTATTCTTAGTTTTATTTCTTGTATTTGCATGAAGGCTATGGTAAGGATATTTCTATCCAATTAGAGTATATGTTTTTCTTGTTTGTTATGCTATATACTTGTTTAATTCATTTGATGCTTAGATTCTTATGTTAAATTTTGTTTAAATTAACGTGGAACAAAGTCTCTTTTGTAGGAAACACCTTTTGTGTAGGTACTTGTTTAGAAGTTTGGAGTTTGAAAGGACAATCTTTGGGAGAATCAAAGTAGATTTATTTCTCCTTTTATTCTCTTGAATCACTTCAAGAAACTTCCTCCCTTTTCTCCACACCAAAGAAAGACTCCATTGCCCAAGGGTTCTTGAGGCTGAAGCAAAGGCTCCCCAAAATTGCTAAAAATTTCTTCTCCCTTCTTCTTTCTTTACATGCATGTTAGTTAGATATGTTTTAAAGGATAAATCTTAGTATCTAAGGCTGCATGCATGAAGTATTTAGATCTAGTTTCAATTTTGTCCAACTAAAGAGTAGATCTAAGCTAGTTTCTAAGCAATTTTATACAGTTTTCACTTAAATCTTAAAGATATAAGTTACTTCATTTACTATATAGATCAAACTAATTGATTGATTCATGCTTGATGTTTTTTGGGATAGCAAACAGAACCAACTAAGACAACTTAGTTTAGGATAGTTTAAAGTGTCAAAAGTCTAAAAAAAAATCACTTTTTGCCTTAGAAAATTTTCATAAATTTTTTTGGTAATTTTTCTGAAGTTTTAGTTACTATTTTAAACTCTTTCTCATCATATTTTAATAAGCTTTCCTTTCTTTTTTCACGCAGAAGTAACAGGTACAAGGGGAGGCTCCACCCAAATTTCAAAGTTTTAACCTCTCTCTGAACCCCCCATTGTTGTCGGGAGCTCTTAGTTCATTTTTTTTTACTTAAAAGAAACATTGTAAGCCTTGATCTCTCATTATAAAGATCAAGTGCATCAAAAAAAGAAAGTAGTTTAGAATTGTAATAAAGTTTGCGAGCCACAAAGCTCGTCTCTCGTCGTTTCCCCTGCCCATGGGGGGGAAACCGATTTTTTTCCTTTTCTTGCTTCGGGGTTGCTTCTTGTGTCTTTTCTTGTTTTGTTAGTGTTATATTTGCATACAAAGATAAAATAAACTCACAATCACTAAATTGAAGTCCCGAAAATCAACTACAAAGTTTTAGGTTTGCTTTCATATAACACTAGTTGCTAGTTTCCTTTTTTGCAAGATATTGGAATAAACCCAAATTGCTCGACCACATATGAAATCCTACTGCTACACTCAAATGGATTTGGGGACCCAGAAATGGTTTGAGCAATGCATGCTAGTATAATTAGGGAAATCTCTTGGTTGTGTTATTCATCTAAGACCTCTACCCTGGGTGGAGTGTGTTAAGTCAAGGGGAAACTCTCCTTGTTGGATCTACGACACACATGGTCAGTAATTCTATAAGATTGACGAATAACAAAAAAATATGCCACATTCACTTTGCACACAAAGAATGGGGACCCTGACTTCAATCCCCACTTCATGGTTTCAAAGACTCTTTAATATTCCAAATCCCTTAAATAAAATCTTCAAGATAAAATTAACGCGACACATTCATCACATCACATTTACTTTTATCTGGCACTGGTATATCTTTATTTATTTTTTGTCATCTTATTTATTGATTTAAATTTATGTGTTGAATGATTAATGTTTATGGATTTTCACAGGATGTATCATTTGATTAACTTATGCTGCTTTATTTAATCTTTTGTTCCAAATAAACTCCTAGAATAGTTTGTTTTTTAGTTTTAATAGAGTAAAAGCCTTGGATTATTTTTCATAGGGACTACCCCCCTTGGCTTCGCTAGGAGTTGGCATAGACAGAGGAGTTGAGGATCATGTGACAACACCTTGACTCGAAACTTGCCCCCAAGGACACACCAAGTGGATTGAAGATTTCTTCCACATTAGCCCAGGTGTGTATAAGGCGGCAACATTTTTGGCGTTGCTGTCGGGGATAAATCTTTCTATACACGGAGTACAAATTTTGTTTTCCTTTTTTCTTTTTTCTTTGTTTGATGCTTCTTGTTTTTTTTTTTAGAATAAACTTGATTATATGGTGACTCCACTTCAAAATAATTTGACAAAGTATTCTGCAAGGAGGAACTCACAGTTTTCTTAGCTTCATCCTTAAACCCAAAGGTGTTTTTGGAGGAAGTTAGCCAAGCTTTCTTCTCGTAGGATCCTTAATAATTTTTTGGGTCCCAATCCATTTCTGTTAGACTTTTTCTTTTTTTCTAATAAGTCTAGCTTAGAAACAGATGATATTTATAGACCTATTGATTTCTCTACAATAAGTGGTTATCCACATATAATTTCAGAAAATGCTTTACAAAATTTGCCTTGTTTTCAAAGTAATAATATTGTTGATGCTAGATGTCATGTTAAGAAAGTTTCACATTGCTTCAATAAATGGTGTTGCAATTCCTTATATGAAGATATAAAAACGAAGTTGTTTATCTTGTCCTTTGATGATGATGATCTTGATTGGTTCACGGAGCTCAAATATAATCAAGTCAAAACTTGCAAAGAATTGATTGATGCTTTCATGGAAAAGTGGAAGGAAAAGGAACCTTCGGTTATAAAGACAGTCAATTTAGATGCTTCACCATATTCCAGTAAGGAAGAAGTCATTCAGGCCATAAAACTTATCTATGCAAATTAGTTAAAGGCCATGGAATCTCTCCTTGCAGAGGTAGAAGCTTGTGTTGAGTATTCATACCTTATAGAGCCAGAGCTTCACAGTGAACAATAAAAGGAATTTCATCTGGAAATTTCAGAAAATCCCATAGATAAGTCAGTAATCGATCAGGAGGAAATAAAGGAAATTGAGTTTGAAGTTATTGAAAATATGGATAATTCAACTCCCCACCCTCCTCCCGAAGAATCCATCTCCTCAGAGAAAATATTTGACAATTGTGATGATCTTGAAATAAACAGTGAAGCAGATTCCTTGATAGTTCTAGTTCAAGTCCCAATATCTCAACCATTAAACGACTTAATGACAGATAATGGAAAATTGGAAGATAACTTCAGTTTATCAACTCCAGATCATTACGAAGAGTGGTTAGCATTCCACCATGACATTCCAATGCAGAGCTTCATAAAAAATTTACAAGGCTTACCAAACTTCAAAGTTTGGTTGAATAAAGAAAAACACATGTTTCTTGGGTAGTCTATTCCCAAGAAAAACTCCAAGTTAATAAATCTTGGAAAAGGATATTCGACAAGTCATATCGGACAAGGATTATTCAGACATCTGAGGTCTTGTTTCGTCCATGACATGGTTGATTCATGTAGTTTCTACTTCAGCCAATCAGACAGTGGAAAGGTTAAAGCTACCAGTGAGTAGACAACTTTTTAAATTGCTTCTCAATGATGACATCTGATGCCCATGGGGGCATCCCTTGTAACATATCTCTCTAACCTTTTCTCTTTATATTTTATTTTCATAATTTTTCATTTTCTTCTAGTATTAGTGTAACTTGTATCTGAAATTGTTGGCTTTCATGTGTATGTGTTGCTTATGTTGTTTTTGGCGAGACATTTGTGATGTAGGTCACATATTCTGGATTCTCGCATGCTCTCCTTTTCTATAAAAAGATCAATCATATGTCCCCATATGGAGCCTATGTTATCCACAAAGTTGCACTAGCTAGATTGTCAAATGAGCCACCAAATATTGAGCAATCAGATGCTCATTTTTCAGAGTTCACAGCCTCAGCAGGTCTTTCAAAAGACCATTTTTTTCTGCATTTCCATCCCTCCGGGGGAATTGTAATAAATGACTTGAGTATGAAATATTGTAAAATACTATTGGCCACCTAAGACCTGGATACAATCATGTACTCTAGAGTTTTTTTTTCACTTGTTAATTAATTTTTGCCTGCCTTAGTGGGTGATTAATAATTTTTAAGTTTTTCACTCAGAGACTGACTCCAAAGTTGGAGTATATGCTGGTGGTTAGGCCTTGGAATGACATAACCAATGTCTAGTGTATAAATGTATATGATTTCATAATAGGTCATGTCTATTGAGTCATATGGAAGTTGCGGCTAGGTTTGATAGGTTCTTTTTACTGTTTTAGTGAAATAATAAATTTCCCTCAAAGTAAAAATTTGTAATTGTAAGTCAATAAATTGTAAAAATATGACATCAATCATTGTCAGATGCCATATTTATGCTCATTTTCCAAGACAGGGTACCATTTAAACCCCTATTCCCTTTCCATCAAGACAAAAAAATGTTTTTTATCACTAAAAAATGATTTTATCTCGAAAAATACGGAAAATGGGTCATTTAATTAATTTCCCATTTTTTAGGAAAACTGTGGAACATGTTGCAAACATATTTTTTCTTTGTCCCCAGTCAACTGGAAGCTTGGATGAATTTACTAAGAGAGGTAGGCGACTTCGCTGGAGTGACATGGCATGGAGGAGATCCCAATGAAGGGACTCGACGCCACTTGCTTGTGTGGCGCATTTGGAAGGGATGACACACATCCCAAGGTATCACACACGCCCTCATACCCGAGTTCACTCTCACTCACCCTCAATTCACCTCACATCAGTCCCCAACACTCCACTTCCACCTCCTTTCACTACAAACTCTCTCCTCTCCACTCCACACTCACCACACTTAACCTATGCGCCACTCCTCTCCCATGCACATCTACCTTGAAGTTGTCACCCAAATAGCTATATATACAAGGAGACCTTCCTTCCTTTTGTGAGTTGGATCTTGGGCGACCTTAGTATACATGTTTGTAATCTCTCTTTATTAATTGAATCAAAAGGCTTTGGAGGTCAAGATTGGTGTTTGGACTCAAATGTGTGGATGAAAATTTTTCTTATGAGGTAATATTATTTTTAGTTTTCTTTCTTGTATTTGCATGAAGGCTATAACAAGGATATTTCTATTCAATTAGAGTATATGGTTTTCTTGTTTGTTATTTTATATACTTGTTTAATACATTTGATGCTTAGATTCTTACGTTAAGTTTTGTTTAAACTAACGTGGAACAAAGTCTCTTTTGTAGGAAACACCTTTTGTGCAGGTACTTGTTTAGAAGCTTGGAGTTTGAAAGGCCAAACTTTGGGAGAATGAAAGTAGATTTCTTTCTCCTTTTCTTTTCTTGAAGAACTTCAAGAAACTTCCTCCCTCTTCTTCACACCAAAGAAAGACTACATTGCCCAAGGGTTCTTGAGGCTCAAGCAAAGGCTCCACAAAATTGCTAAAACTTTCTTCTCCCTTCTTCTTTCTTTACATGCATGTTAGTTAGATATGTTTTAAAGGATAAATCTTAGTATCTAAGGCTGCATGCATGAAGTATTTAGATCTAGTTTCAATTTTGTCCAACTAAAGAATAGATCTAAGCTAGTTTCTAAGTAATTTTCTACAGTTTTCACTTAAATCTTAAAGATATAAGTTAGTTCATTTACTATATAGATCAAACTAATTGGTTGATTCATGCTTGATGTTTTTTGGGATAGAAAACAGAACCAACTAAGACAACTTAGTTTAGGCTAGTTTAAAGTGTCAAAAGTCTAAAAAAAATTCACTTTTTGCCTTAGAAAAATTTCATAATTTTTTTTGGTAATTTTTTTGAAGTTTTAGTTACTGTTTTAAACTCTTTCTCATCATATTTTAATAAGATTTCCTTGATTTTTTCATGCATAAGTAATAGGTACAAGGGGAGGCTCCACCCAAATTTCAAAGTTTTAACCTCTCTCAGAACCCCCAATTGTTGTCGGGAGCTCTCAGTGCATTTTTTTTACATAAAAGAAACATTGTAAGCCTTGATCTCTCATTATAAAGATCAAGTGCATCAAAAAAAGAAAGTAGTTTAGAGTTGTAATAAAGTTTGCGAGCCACAAAGCTCGTCTCTCGTCGTTTCCCCTGCCCATGGGGGGAAATTGATTTTTTTCCTTTTCTTGCTTCGGGGTTGCTTCCTGTGTCTTTTCTTGTTTTGTTAGTGTTATATTTTCATAAAAAGATAAAATCAACTCACAATCACTAAATTGAAGTCCTGAAAATCAACTACAAATTTTTAGGTTTGCTTTCATAGAACACTAGTTGCTAGTTTCCTTTTTTGCAAGATATTGGAATAAATCCAAATTGCTCAACCACGTATGCAATCCTAATGCTATGCTCAAGTGGCTATGGGAACCCAGAAACGGTTTGAGCAATGCATGCTAGTATAATTAGGGAAATCTCTTGGTTGTGTTATTCATCTAAGACCTCTACCTTGGGTGGAGTGTGTTAAGTCAAGGGGAAACTCTCCTCATTGGATCTACGACATGTTAGAATTTAGAAGATGGTGTTCTCGTTTTACCATTGACGATACCCTCATCACCCAACCACAGGTTGAAGCCTCCCTCCGAGCACCTTAACCTTGACTGAGAATTCCTCCGGAAGAAAACCCTAGGCTAGATAGCCAAACAAAGAGTAGCGCATCAATCCCCAAGGACAATGCATCACAAAAAGCTGATCAGATAGTCTAAACCCTAGCCAAGATATATTCAAGCCAATGCTGAGAACTTGTTGTTGTTGTAGCTGCACCAGCTCTTCCTCCAAACCTGCGCACCAAACTGCAACTGCAGTGCACACCAAACTGCAGAACTGCAATTTTGAGATGCTGTCAAATGAGAACTGGTGCCCTATATTTATAGTAATCCTGCCAGTTTGTTGGGGCCGACTTCTCCTTCTGGGTATGTGTCTGTTCAGTATATTATTATTATTTCTGGTCAACTTCTTCTCTTGGAGGCTAATAGCCTAGTATAAGTTATCTTCTTGAGCTGACAAGGCTTCTAGGGTTATTAGCCAACTCATTAGGGTTTCTCTTGCTTCCCAGAGTATTCTATTCTCATCAGGTTCACACGTGGGGGTAAATACCTCCCGCAGCTACCATAATATTAACAATCCCTCCTAGCTAAAGAGGTATTTACAGGTAATGGACTTGAGCACAAAATATACCATTTACCTGGTAGCATCAATATAGTCATCTAGACTATTTCATGACTAGATCATGAGCATCACCATCATCATCAACTACATCATCTTTCGAAACCATACTTCATCTGAGTAGTTAGACATGATGCTGGATAAGTCACTCACACCATAGAGTGATACAAGAGGAGTAAAAGGTTCTGAACTGTTTTCCGTCTGGAAAATCTCTGTTCATCATTCATCTGGATGATCATCATCTCCAATAATCTGTTGATAGTCTTCAAGGCAATTAGAACAAGAATAGAACACAATTGTTTCTATTCATAGTAGTACACAACTACAATCTGGTGGTTAACTACCACATCAAGTAACACACAAGTACTTGATCAACAACGTATAGTTGCGAACAATGAAACATATTCACCACAGTAGTCCTCATCTACTGTCATATAGTC
>ML845904.1:21887-49929 GCA_009831015.1 Picea engelmannii | reverse complement strand
CGAAATCCGATGTAAGTCAATGCTGACCTTTTACTTTGCTATCAGGGTTCCTCCTATCAAGATTTTAGCACTTGCGATGTCCAAAACAACTCGCTTTACCGACCCCCGATCCACGATACACCGAAACTTTGATGCACCCGCGAGGTTGACATGTCCACATCCCTGTCACCTCGTCGGGATTTTGGACTTCGCTATATCGTGAATCCCGATGTCTATGGTTTCGGGACTTTCCTTTCCCAAAATTCCGAAACAGTTTGCCACCTGTCTTCTCATCGATTTCTGTGGCCCCACGCTCCTTTAGCTGTTGGGATATCAGGATTCCTGATGCAACGTCTCCCTTGTCTCTAGGACTCCCGAATTGCCAAACCCCGACTTCTTCAGATATTCTGATGCGCGTCCCGAATGATGGGCGGTTCAGATCGAACCTTGGACTTCGCCAATTGAAAAATCAAAACCACTCACTCCTATGAACCCCGATGACCAAATCTTTGATCGAGCGGTCAACCGGCACGTGTCTTACCTGAGATCCACGACTATGATCCCTTCACTATTGCGAGACTAAAAAAGGTCTCAAATTCTTGACCTCTGAATTCTCGATGCCTCGATATCCCGATGCCTTCCCGGATTTTCCCCTCTGCTCACGAAGGCTTAAACCCTATGTAACTCCTGTCAAATCGGGCGGTTGGCGGGTAACTATGTGCAGATCCGACGGTCCACAATCCCTTGAGCTTAGAATCCAGATGTAACTGTATCCTCCTTTCTTCTCTAGCATATCTGATGGCTAGCGGGGTTTCGCTAATCCTCCCAACTGATTCCTGATTGTCGATCTCTTCCCTTTGATGATTTCTACGGAGGACCAAGTGTTCCTCCTCAATAATTTGTCCTTCTGCATGCAAACTTGCAATGCCTGTTTAAACACTTCATGGCACTAACTTCCTGTGTGATCCTTCAACAGATTTGAAGGTCTTATCCCTCCTGAGATTTTCACAACTTTGAGCCTCAAAGAGGGTCCTTGCATGCACTCCTTGCGACAGATTTTCAAACACTTCAAGTGCTTGAATTCCTTCGACCCTACGCACACCTGCAACAACAGTCCTTCAATGCTCCACTCAGATTCACAACTGAGACTTTCCTTAGCCTGCGCACTCCTTGCGCGGCTCCCATAACCCAATTTCACTTCTGGCTGAACGAGAACAAGAGTTAAACTATTTGAGCCTTCTGCCAATGCACTCCTTGTGGACGACTTCAACTGCACTCCTTGCAGGAATCCTTGCTCAGATAGAGAAACAATTGAAACTCATTTCTTCTACTTCCTTTCTCATATTTCAAACACTCAGCAAGAAATAATTCATACATAGCATATAAAGAAAATGCATAACAGGAAGTAAATACTCATGAGCATATCATTCAACATACATACACAAAGAACAAACACAAAACCATGGATTTGAATCAACCTCTTCTATTAATTCAAGCTCTGTACATGGGTGTTCTTCCACAGCTCTCTGCTTTTCTTCTATGCTCTTCCTACTTCAATAATAATACAAATGCACAATGAGGGTGTCTATATCTCGTTTCCCTCTTGCGCTCTCGAATAGTCTAATCTAGAATTAAATTTCTATCTACCTGCATTAACTACTTTAAATGTCGTCTATCTACTAAGGACGAGAGAAATCCTCTCAAGGTCCATTACAATATACAAGTGCGCCTCATCTTAATGGCTCATTTAAGATCGTGCAACAACTTCAAGGTGTTTTCAAAACTTGTGCTGGCACTTGTCCAACTGTTCGATTGTCTACGTGCTGGCTTGCTCGATGTGGGAGATGCTCCTGCATCATACTCCCTCGCTTGTAAACTTTCATGGGCTCCTGTCCATGAGCTCCTGCATGGTCTGTCCATGCTTCTGTATCTCAGCTTCAGTCTCCCAGCTGGCATCTTCCTCTGGATGGTTCTTCCATTTGACCAGATACTCAAAGTATTCTTTTTTCCTGGTCCTCTTGCTCACTTTCTTGTCCAGTATGCACTCCATCTGTGGCTTCTCTGCAACTGGCATTTGCTTTGTCCACTGGATCACTGGTTGCTCATTTTTTGCTTCTACGTCCTCAGGTTTATATGGTTATAAATCCGAGACATTGAATATCGGAGAGATTCCGATCCCATTGGGTAATTCAATCTCATAAGCATTCCTCCCCAATTTCTTCAAGACCTTACATGGTCCGATTTTCTTCATTTTCAATTTATTGTATGTTCCCCTCGGGAACCTTTCCTTTCTCAAATGTGCCAAAATTAAGTCACCAACCTCAAATTGAAGTTGTCTTCTATGCTGATCAGGTCTGCATTTATATTCTTGGCTTGATTTCAGCAGTCGCTCCTTCACCTAGCTATGAAGTTCTTTCATCGCCTCAACAAATTCTTCTACACTAGTGCTCCTAGTCGCAGTCTGTTTTGAATCCCTCAATTCAGAAATTCCCCTCGGTTGCATGCCATAAACAATATGAAAAGGACTCTGACCTGTGCTCCTATTTATTGAGTCGTTATATGCAAACTCTGCCTATGGTAATATGTTGTCCCACTGGCTGTGGTGTTCTGCCACCATGCCTCTCAACAAGTCTCCCAGACTTCTGTTCACCACTTCCATTTGTGCATCCATATGAGGATGATAAGCTGAAATAAACGTCAAGTTAGTCCCCAACTTCTTCCATAATGTCCTCCAGAAATGTCCCACGAACTTTGTATCCCTATCCGAAACTGTACCCCTTGGCAAGCCGTGAAGTCGAATGACTTCTTTGAAAAAAAGGTTCACGATGTGAGTCGCATCACTGGTTTTCTGACATGGGATAAAATGTGCCATCTTGGAAAATCTATCCACCACCACAAATATTGAATCACAACCTCTCTGTGTTCTTGGAAACCCCAATACAAAATCCATGCTAATCGCATCCCACGACCTTTCTGGTATGGGCAATGGTTGATAAAATCCCATATTCTACTTCCTTCCCTTCGAATGCTGGAAAATTCTGCATCTGTCCACAAATCTCTTGACCTCTGATCGCATCCCTGGCCAAAAGTATGACTCGCTCAGCTTTGCAAATGTCTTGTCATGACCGAAGTTTCCAACCAATCCTCCACTGTGTTTTTCCTTCAGTAGATTCTCCCTCATGGAACAATTTGGAATACACATCTGATTGCCTTTAAACAACAATCCTTCTTGGATCATGTATTCGGCCCACTGGCTTCTATCTCTGAGAACTGGATTCTCAGCTGCTTCATACGCTTCCTTGAAGTCTATATCCTCTGTGTACATGTCTTTGAGATCATCAAAACCCAATGTTTTGACTTTGAATTCCTGCAACAACAAACACTTCCTGCTCAAAGCATCAACAACTTTGTTAGCAGTACCATAAATATGTTTAATCACAAATTTAAAATTCTGCATGTATTCAACCCACTTAACATGCCTCTGATTCAACTTCTCCTATTGAATCACAAACTGTAATGCATGGTTATCACTATACAAAACAAATTCCTTTGGAATCAAATAGTGCCTCCACTTTTTCAATGCCTGAATGATGGCATAAAATTCCTTGTCATATGTGGAGTACTTCACTTTCTCTTCATTCAGCTTCTCGCTGAAATATGCAATCGACCTGTCATCTTGACTCAAGACTGCTCCTATCGCAAATCCTCTTGCATCGCATTTTACCTGAAATGTCTTTTGGAAATACGGTAATACCAAAATTGGTTGTTCCGTGATCTTCCGTTTCAATAGATTGAAACTCTTCTCAACCTCTTCTGTCCAGTGAAAATATTTATGTCTTTTCTTCACTGCATCCATCATCGCTGCATTGATTCTACTGAAATTTCTAATGAACATTTGGTAGAAACTAGCCAACCCGTGAAAACTTCTCACCTCAAATATGCTCCTCGGTGATGGCCAATTTTTGATTACCTCCACCTTATCTGGGTCCATCCTCAACTCATTTGCTGAAATAACAAATCCCAAGTAAATGAGCTTTGTCTTCATAAACGAGGATTTCTTCATGTTTATCAACAACTTCTCCTGTTTTAGCTTCTGCATCACTGTATCCAAATGCTTTAAGTGTTCACCCATTGATCTACTGTAGATCAGTATGTCATCCAAATATACATTGATAAATTTCCCGATGAACTCCCTCAGGACTTCGTTCATCAACCTCATGAAGGTACTTGGCGCATTTGTTAATCCAAATGGCATAACAAGCCATTCATATAGCCCTTTGTTTGTTTTGAATGCTATCTTCCACTCATCACCTTCTCTCATGCGAATCTGATGATATCCGCTTTTTAAATCGATCTTTGAAAAATACTTGGCTCCACTTAAGCAATCCATTAAATCATCCATCCTCGGCAATGGAAATCTGTACCTGATCGTTATCTTATTGATCGCTCTCGAGTCAGTACACATCCTCTAGCCTCCATCTTTCTTTGGATTGAGTACTGTTGGAACAACACACAGACTCAAGCTTTCCCTGACCAAACCTTTGTCCAACAACTCCTGGACTTGTCTTTTGACCTCTTCATTCTCTTGCGGCGTCAATATGTACGTGGCTTTATTTGGTAAAATGGCTCCTAGTATGAGATCAATATGATGACTCACATTCCTTATCGGTGGCAACGAACGAGGTAATTCGTCCACTACTATGTCAGCGAACTCTTCCAGCAGTTCCTGAACTTCTCCTGGTAAATCATCCATTCTTGTGCTAGTCAGAACAATCCTTGGTTTCCTGACCACAAAGAATTGTGGATCCTCCTTCTTCTTAACTTCTATAAGAAGTTCCTTCCCACTCATGAGAAATACAGTGTTGCTTACTTCCATTTTTACCTCCTTATCCTTAATTGGAAGCAACATATGAGTCCTCACATTCTTTTCTAAGGTATATGTATTCATCCTCCCATCATGAATCACATTTCTATCATATTGCCATGGTCTACCCAAGAATAGATGACAAACATCCATGGGAATAACATCACACAAGATCTTATCATTATATCCTCCTATCTTGAATTCAACCAAGCATTGTTTAGTGACAGTTACCTAGTGTCCTTTTTGTAGCCATGAAACTCTATATGGGCTTGGATGATTAGTCATCTCCAGCTCCAGCTTCTCTACCATCTCCATAGATACGAGATTATCCATGCTACCACTGTCCACTATGACCTTGCATACCCTGTCCTTGGTCTTGCAAGCAGTCCTGAAAAGTCTGGTCCTTTGGAATGAACTCTCCACCTCCTTCTCTGGTGTTAAGAGAACTTTCCGCATCATCAACGACCTTCCACCTTCAGCGTCTTCTGCCTCAACATCTTGCCTCTGCGCTTCGATGATGTGAGCTTCTCCTCCATATTTCTTTTTATCTGGACACTCGTAAGACTTGTGCCCATTCTTTCCACATGTGAAGCATGTGATTACTCCACCTCTTCCTCTTCCTCCGCCTCTAGTATGAGGAAAAGTATTATTATCAACATAATTTCCTCTCTACTCAGTATGCTTTCCTCTTTGCTCAATGTATTGCCCTCGCTGTGAAATTCCACCTCTCTCGACTTGAGTCTAAGGTTTCTTCCAGTCTTCCTTGGGCTTCTAATATTTTTCTTGGGCAACCGATTTGCCTCTGGGATAACTTCTGCCTCGACCCCTTTGACCTTGCTTTCGACTCAACTTCTCTTCAGCTTTCAGAGCCATCTGATAAGCATCCTCCATAGTCCGGATGGTTACCACGCTCATCTCATCCTGGATATCATATCTCAGGCCATTCATGTATCTGGAAACTTTCTCATCATTGCTCTCCTGATGACCTGCTCTGATGTTCAGTCTGTAGAATTCCTTAGTATATTCTTTCACTGTCATCAGCTTCTTTCTCAAGTTCTGCATTCTCCTAAACAGAGTAATTTGATAGTCCCTGGGGATGAATTTCGCTTTCATCTTCGTGATCACTCGATCCCAGCTCTTGATATTCTGCTTGCCCTTGCAGTGTCTGTCAGCTTGTAGCTCATCCCACCACAATGTTGAGTGTCCCTTTAACCTTGTGACAACATGCCTGACCTTCTTATATTCTTCAACATCTTCATAGTCGAAGTATGTGTCAAGATCTCTAATCCAGTCTAGAAGCTATTCTGCATCCAAGTTTCCCTCATAAACTGGAATGTCCATCTTTGCTTTTGCACCCATCCTTGCAATAGCTTTGATTAAACGTTCATTTGATGCATCCTTGGGTGCAAATTCTTCTTCACGCTCAACCTCGACTTCGCTTTCAGAATCACTAAGATCGCCAATGCCAACTATGCATCTTTGTGCTGTCTCCATGTCTTCAAGTCTGGCTCGTAGATCACACATTTCCCTCTCCATTTCTGGATTCTGCACTTGCCTACCCCTTCTTCTCGAGTTTTCCCTTTCCTCTGGGTCGGGTGATTGCCTATCCCTTCTCCTTGGCGGCATGGTGAATCCTTCCCTTCTCTGCTATAGAAAGAAAAGACTACTTCTTGGGCTCTGATACCACTTGACGCAGACACGCTCTTCAGGCACGTCTGCTCACAGGATATTTCCTTCTTCCTCGGCCCGAAGAACTAAAAGGCTCTTCTATTTCCCTATCGAGAAATTTTCACCCACAACAACTCTCTCACGGGATCTCCCTTTCTTCTATCGGGAAATCGGACTTCGCGACTTCGCGAGTTCTGTGGTCACGCGTTTGTTTCTCGTGATTCTCTGAAATCTGATGTAAGTCAATGATGACCTTTTACTTTGCTATCAGGGTTCCTCCTATCAGGATTTCAACACTTGAAATGTCCAAAAAAACTCGCTTTACCGACCCCCAATCCCCGATACATCGAAATTCCAATGCGCTTGCAAGGTTGATCTGTCCATGTCCCTGTCACCTCGTCGGAATTTCAGACTTCGCTATATCGTGAATCCTGATGTTTATGGTTTCGGGACTTTCCTTTCCTCGAATTCCGAAACAGTATGCCACCTTTCCTCTCATCGATTCGTGTGGCCTCACGCTCCTTTAGCTGTCGGGATATCGCATTTCGCGATATCACGATTCCTGATGCAACGTCTCCCTTGTCTCCAGGACTCTTGAATTGCCGAACCCCGACTTCTTCATATCTTTCGACGCACGTCCCGAATGATGGGCGGTTCAGATCGAACCTCAGACTTCGCCAAATGAAAAATCAAAACCACTCACTCCTATGAACCCCAATGATCAAATATCCTATCGAGCGGTCAACCGACACGTGTCTTACCTGAGATCCATGGCTATGATCCGTTCACTGTTGCGAGACTCAAAAAGGTCTTGAATTCTTGACCTTTGAATTCCCGATGCCTCAATATCCCGATGCCTTCCCGGATTTTCCCCTCTGCTCACGAAGGCTTAAACCCTATGCAACTCCTGTCAAATCGGGCGGTTGGCAGGTAACTATGTGCAGATCCGACGGTCCACAATCCCTTGAGATTAGACTCCGGATGTAACTGTATCCTCCTCGCTTCTCTGGCATATCTGACGGCTGGCGGGGTTTCGCTAATCCTCCCCACTAATTCCTGACTATCGATCTCTTCCCTTTGATGATTTCTACGAAGGACCAAGTGTTCCCCCTCAATAATTTGTCCTTTTGCACACAAACTTGCAATGCCTGTTTAAACACTTCACGACACTAACTTCTTGTGCGATCCTTCAACAGATTTGAAAGTCTTATCCCTCCTGAGATTTTCACAACTTCAAGCCTCAAAGAGGGTCCTTCCATGCACTCCTTGTGATGGATTTTCAAACACTTCAAGTGCTTGAATTCCTTTGACCCTGCGCACACCTGCAACAACAGTCCTTCAATGCTCCACTCAGATTCACAACTGAGACTTTCCTTAGCCTGCGCACTCCTTGCATGGCTCCTATAACCCAATTTCACTTCTGGGTGAATGAGAACAAGAGTTAAACTATCTGAGCCTTCTGTCAATGCACTCCTTGCGGACGACTTCAACTGCACTCCTTGCAGGAATCCTTGCTCAGATAGAGAAACAATTGAAACTCATTTCTCCTATTTCCTTTCTCAGATTTCAAACACTCAGTAAGAAATCATTCATACATAGAATATAAAGAAAATGCATAACATGAAGTAAATACTCATGAGCATAGCATTCAACATACATACACAGAGAACAAACACAAAACCATGGATTTGAATCAACCTCTTCTATTAATTCAAGCTCTGTACATGGGTGTTCTTCCACAACTCTCTGCTTTTATTCTATGCTCTTCCTACTTCAATAGTAATACAAATGCACAATGAGGGTGTCTATATCCCATTTCCCTCGTGCGCTCTCGAACAGTCTAATATAGAATTAAATTTCTATCTACCTGCATTAACTACTTTAAATGTCATCTATCTACTAAGGACGAGAGAAATCCACTCAAGGTCCATTACGATATACAAGTGCGCCTCATCTTAATGGCTCATTTAAGATCGCGCAACAACTTCAAGGTGTTTTCAAAACTTGTGCTGGCGCTTGTCTAGTTGTCCGATTATCTCCGCGCTAGCTCGCTCGATGTGGGAGATGCTCCTACATCAAAAGAGGATCCTTTAAGAGAATATAGGCAACATAACAATACAAATGAATTCCTTGAAAATGTAGTGCACCCATGGCCTCTTTTTATAGAATAGCTTTGAGGCATTATCTAACCAACCTTTAGTGTGAACAAGGGGCCATTTAGGGCACCCTTAGGTCTTTGACCAACCACCCAGCTAGATTTAGCCGAGATTTGGATTTCAAATCGACTTGGAAGCTAAACTAGAAGTGGGTGGGAAGCTGACCAACATCACAAATGCAACGTTCTGAGGTGTGCACGACTTTTAGCATCCACAGTCGCACCTCGGGCGCATGTGCACGTTTCTGGCATTTTTGACTGGCTCACGTATGGGTGATTCCTATATATCCTTAGTGCATGTTGATTTTATAAATAGTTGTATAGTTTTGGACCTTTTGGAAATGCAGTTTTTGTGATTTTTGGTCCATGGGTGAACTAATAGTTGTTTGAAGATGCTGGATTCCAGTAACCATTTGCGGATGAAATTTCAGTGATAACACCTAGCCCGGGGAAGGATGATCTAGTGAGGTGCGTATATCTCCTGTTCTTTGCGGAGTAGGGTTTTTGTGGCTCTGTGCATGTAACTGATTGAAGAAGCTAATAGAGAATATGAAGATTTGGTGGATGTAGCCCCAGGGTGGGGGTGAACCACGTACATGCTGTGTTGCTCTTCTTTGTGCGATGTGTTGATGTGTTTATATGTTAATTTTCTTAGTGCTTCAATATAGATGAATGGTAGATAAATATGTTAATGTTATGTGCTTAATGGTATGGATGAATACTAGATATGGCCTATGTGTATGTGATTAGCTCTTGAATATAGTAGATCTAGTTAAATACTGCAATGCTATGCAATTAGGGTTTAACTGCACTATAAACTAAGATTGGATATTGATGAACTATAACTGCTAAGTGCCCTGTTAAGGTGTTACAATCACAGATCTGTGTCCCAGCTAAGGTTGCAGACACCGAATTCCTACAACCACCTTGCCTCTACCTCGGGTAAGACTTCATCTGCTTCGCAGGTGTTGTCGAAAGGGTCGGTAGTTAGGGTTTTGTTGGTACGTTTTTGTAGCGTTGAACCTTGGGTCTGCCCCTGTGCCAATAGTACTTTAGCAACAAAATAAGGTTTTCATAAACAAGTACTACATAGATAATTATCATCCTTATGTCTGTATCAAACATGTTGTTACAAAAAATAAATCAACCACCAAAACTTTCCAACAATCCACCCAAAAAGTGCATTGAGACTAGTATAGGATAGGGGAAAATTTTTACCGAATTCTGACGGTTGGTTTGTGAGTAATTATGAGATTTGAATTAGGGTTTTTCCATCCCTAATGGCTATAGATTAAATTTTATAACAGTAGCAAGACTCACTTAGAAAAATGAGATTCCCTAGTGGCTCAACTAAGCAAATATAGCATAGAATTGGTTCCAATTTAGACAATCTCAAAATCCTGCGTTTTCACATTAACCAATGCAATATTTTATTTCTCCAATGCAATTAGATTATTTCCTTTAGCTATTGGGTTATGGAGTCAAATAAAGAGTAATCTAGAAATGTTATCGCCTTTGGGGTGTAAACCCTTTTACTCCCCAAGGAAAGCAAGGATAACTAGGAAGTACTAGGAGGGTGTAAACCCTTTTACTTCTCCTAGTAATGTGGACACACCGACTACACTAAGAGGGGGGGTGAACAATGTAGGGCTCTTTTTCCCAAAAACTTCCCTCTTACACAAAACTCATTAGTTAGCAATCACCATTAACTCATTAACCATTGCTATCTTTTATAAACATTTAAATGTGAAAACATATCATCAACATATATCAACCATATATCATTGTCAAATCATCACCAAAAGGAACACAAATAATACAAGATGTATGTACAATTTTATTTTTTATTATGGACTTCAATCCTTGGGGTTTATCAACAACAATTGAATAGAGTGCAACTCTACAAGAGCACCATCTCTATATGTAAGACTCAGCTTACATCCTAAAAACTAACTAAGATGAGGCAACACTCCTCCACAAATATCAATCTATCACAGGTACACGACCTATTGGTAGTGAAGCATGCGTATGTTTGCGCCCTATGGGTAGTACAACCTATGTATGTATTCGACCATTCTCTACTATAGTCTGTGTATAACTTCTGAGTGATTAGGGTTTATCCTTTTCATCACATACTCAGATCCTTTGCAACCTGCAATCACATTCTCTTATGTCTCTCACTGTCCAATCCGACCCACATCCAGTCACAACACATCCAATCTCTCCAATAGCCTGCTCATGATTCTCAATCATATAATATGAATGCTACTAAAACATGTGTAAAAAACCAGTATACTATAGCCATCATATCAATACTGAATCATAAGAGTGTTGCTCACTCCATCAACCAACTCAAACCACATCATAACAACCATACCAAGACTGCCTTAAGAATTCACCAAACAATAAGCAAGAGTATCCATCAAGACAAACATGTAACCATACATTTTGAACCAATGGATAGATCTGATGTATCTGAGCACTATAGGCCTTCCCGAAAGCTTCATCTTAGAATCTGGAACCTCTACATCTTCATCTTCTCAAGTTTCCATGACTTTACCAACATGTACTCACGCTAATGCATTGATAGCCTACATATGTACGCACCCTTATACACTGAAAGATCGCTTATAACTCTGCATTTATGCACCCTAATACACTGTCAGCCCGCGTATGCCCCAGAAACTAGGGTTTATGAAATTCTAAAAATTTCTCTGTCAAGACCTCAGACTTGCCGAAACTTTGATGCATCCATGAGATCCTCCATACTCTCTCTCCATCAGAATAGATATTCAATACGTTCTCAAGAGATACATAAGAGATACACACAAGATTCTCACCAAAGATACACAAGAGATGCATTTCACAAGAGACCCTAAATTGCACCAGACATGCATACCTGACATCAGGCCATCTCACTTGCTATCTTTGCCAAGCCATCACTGAAAAAATCTTCTAAAAAAATATTTTTTTAAGATGTATGTGCCCTGCACCACTACTACCCATGTACACACTCTTGTTGCACCACTACAGCCCATGTACACTCACAAAAAAGCACGAAAAATAAAAATTTCAAAGGGATACGGGTTTTTGGGTCGTTACCTAACCATTTGACTACCCATAGCTAGTCACCCCAACCGTTACTATATTTTTGGCCTATAAAAGAAGGTGTTGGGGTCCCATGCCAAAGGGAAGCATGAGAGAATATAAACTCTGCCCATTTCAGTATCCCCCCTTTGCCCCAATATTTTGCAACCACATTATGAGTTTGAGCCAAAATTTCTTCCTCCTCCATTGCAAACCCTTTCCATTTCCCTAGAGATAACTGAAGAGGAGAAGAATATGTGGAAGCAGTTGGTGCATGGTGAAGAGGAGCTCAGGACTGAGTTCGAGGAGCAGTTGTTGGTCTCATATTGTAAGCGACTTTTGTGAGATTGATATAAAGAAATAATTTTTCCATCCTGCCAAATGATGTCTTAAATCTTTATGATTTTCTTACATTTTGTAAACGCAGGTTGTCCTTGGGAGGATATCTATAGTTGAGAAACAACTAAGCGTAAAGGGATCGACACTGGACATGGAGTTTAAGGTATGCCTATCGGATCCCTATACTTTGTCTTTTATGTATGATTGTGGGATAATGACGGGATAATTTTTAAAAATTAGGAGACTTTAGACGGTTAGCTCTGCCTGCACTTTAGAACCTTGGTGTAGTCTGTAGAGGTGTTTTCCTGCTATAACAAAATTGGCAACCATATTGTGGAGACCTCTAGGATTTTTTTTGGGATATTTGTTTGGGTGCTTTGAATCAGTTTATTTACTATTTTTTGAGTTTCTGTAAGCTTCTGTGTATTTAAGGGATTTTGGTCTTCCATACTAGTACTCCCTACCTTTTCTGGACTATTGGTTTTCATTTTTTTGAGAAGTTACCGAGGTGTACATGACCTGTAGTGGGCCTGCACATGTACATATACGCCCTGCCTTTGGACAACCCACATACATACACAGGCTGCTGAAGTGTCAGTAGCGTGCTTGTGTTGAGATTTTTTTTTTTTAAAGAAGAGGCTGTCATCCTCTTCCCTGTCAGAAGTCACACTTCTCTGGGGTTTTCCCTATCTATCCCTAGTCTCTGTTATAATAGTATGTAGCCTAGGTATGACCTCAACATAGATTTATTTTTATCAAAGATTTCTTGTGTTTTCCTCATTAGGGTTTTTAGACAAGTTTGTGAGTCTGTTCTGATCTGCATGCTTGGTATTGTCAGTGACTCCCAGCGATCTGCGATGGGATAGAAGTCATTTCTTGGTCTTGACTTGTCATCATTTTCCCCTTTTTTTCTTTATAATAAAAGAAAAGATTTCATTTTCAAATTTTTTGTTTTGAAGCATAAAACAGTAAAAAAAAAATTCATTTCTTTTTTTGGTAAAAGTAGTTCAGGTTAGTTGCTTTATTTACCAAGGAAAAAGAAAATTTTCTTAAGTTCTTCATTTGAATGCTTAGGAGATTAAGTATCTCATAGTCGAGCGAAATCTTGTTTTAAGTTTTTCTTTTCAAAGATCTGAGAAAAGTAGTTACGAAAAAGTTTGGTTAAAGAGTTTAAATTGGCAAATCTTTATTTGTGAAGAAGAAGTAGTTTGTTTTCAGTTTCATCTTATGCTCTTCTCTTTCACCTCTTAAAGAAAATCACTAGTTTCACTTCCATTCCCTTTGACTTAAGAAAAACACTAAACTTAACGCTTAATTAAAAGTTATTAGACTTTGTGTTTGTAGGTTCTATCAATTTAGTCTAGGCTAGAGCCTTGATTTAGGATTGGAGAGGAAACTCTTCAAGGCTATAAAAAAAAACATAAGATTCTATCTTAGGGAGTGCTTGAAAGTCTAGTAATAGTGAAATTTATCAGGGACCCCCCTCTAACAAAGGGACTAAACACAAGGTCGTGTGCAAAAAGTTAGCAGAGATAACCCCTCCAAAGTCGGACCAAGCATAGTGGGGAATGCATATAGAGGGATTATCTTGGGATTTCGTTGATTGCATTTTCCATGGAGCTTTGTGGGTCTTGAATCCGTTCAAGGTCCTCAGTCATCTTCCAGAACACTTTATTTCAATACCCTTGATAGGTTTCGGGCTTGATACCCTGCTCATTGCAGTCCACCTGACTGTCAACTGTACCCGCCTGGCGACTGTTCGCGTGATGACAACCTAGTTTCCTTTATCTTAGCAACATACACAGGTGACTACGGGGGTATACCGCGGTACCTAGGGAAGAAATTGAGCCATGCTTTGCAGAGTATACTCGGAGGGTGATTTTGTATTCGAGTTGCACATGCACCGGTAAGTTGCTCTAGTGTTGGCTGGTGTAATTGTTCTTCCAACTAGCTAGTGATCTGCTTGTATTGTCTCATAAGATCTTTTTCTAGTGTGTACTGGTATTTAAAATTAAATAGAAATCCCTAGTGTGTCTTTTATCTTATCACACTGTGGAGGATCAGGAGCTCTGCTAGTCGCAAAGGCTTCTTGGCCTATCGCCGGTTAATCTGGAGCCATCCCTGCCACCACTAAGGCAAAGACTAGACCAACAAGGGTCTTTTGAGGTGACCGAGCCACAATAAACTAAGCCCGACTCATATCCAAGAGGAGAAAATTTGATTCCAGAGGAACCAACCATTTTTGACCTCGGAGCAAAAGCTCTTAGTCCGTATAACCCTCCGATCACTGATCTATCGATGCCCATCATCATACAGGTTAAACCTTATGAGTGTCAGGTAGTGTCACAAGAAACGATGGAGACAAATGCTACTTCTTCTTCAGGGTCCTCATATTCCCTCCATGATCGTCACTATAGGGGGTTTTCTAGCTCCTAACCAATCGTCGTCGGTCTGAAACACCATGGTATTGACCACCTCTACCTTGGGAAATGGTCTGATTCCATCTATGGCGGAGATCACTGCTCCTTTCACCCAGAGTGCGAAAAACCCTTCGTTCTCATATGGGATGCCTGGATTCGATATGAACTTTTTCCTTTCCTACTCCACTCTACAAACTTTAGGTCTAGGGGTAGGGATCTCAAACGCTCCTTTGTAAAGATCCATGGGGGGGACCTAAGCTCCCTATAATGATTTCCCTTACGGAGGGGGTCATATACCTCCATCCCCTTCACTCGGTGGTGCTCACTAGAACTCCGTCGGGACAAATGTAAACTATAGTTCATTTGGAGCAGGTAGTCAAGGACTTCTTTCTTATAACATGCTGGTAGGTTCGACACTGTTCTCTTTGTTTGGCACGTTTGGTAACAATGCATTCTCATCAACTATCGTCTCGGCTGAGGGAAACCTCGATTATGGAAAACAAAAGCCTGTGCAGGGTACTATTCCTATACAGGGGGAAAACTCAAGAAGTCCTTCCTCACAGGGACCTTGGAATCTGTGGCAGGGATCATTTCCCTCATCAGGGATGCCGACCGAGGGAAACCCCTTCCATAGCCGATGGAACCCTGGGCAAGGCTCATAACCTATGCTCGTCGAATCAGTAGGGGTCAACCCTTCCTAAAATACTTGGAAGACAACGCAAGCCCAACATTTCACATCCTATTACGGGATTCATCCGATGAAGTATCAACAAGTGTAGAATCTGTATGCTGGTCACGACCATGGTTATTACCATAAATCTGGCCAACAACCTAACTTTTCCTGGCAACTTGGTGCTAGCCAAACTTTAGGATCCTTTTTCCCTGGTTATAATCAACAACCCAAATTACCGTTTCTGGAAACTTGACACTTGCCAGAATTTACAAGGTTATTAAATGACACCATCTATCATGATCTGCATTGGCCTCCTATGCCAACCAAGTTTCCTTCATACATTCCAAATTTTGAAGCTAAGTCTAATGAAGATCCAGGCGATCATGTGACTACCTTCCATTTGTGGTGCTCGTCCAACTCTTTGAGAGACAACTCCATTCAATTGTGTTTGTTTCAACGCACTCTCATAGGGAGTGTTGTGAAATGTTACATTGAGATCGACCACTCAAGATACTCTACCTTTGGTGAATTGGCAATGGATTTCTTAAACCATTTTCAATTACCTATGAGATACGACACCGACACCGAGTTGCTGGACAACTTTGAGCAGACAAAGGCAGATCATATCTCAGATCACATATGAGAATGGAGACGCTGGAAGAGTTTGATAAAAGTACCAGTCCCACCAACATTCCTGCTTGAGTGGTTCCTTAATTCTTTAGTACCAAGGTTATCTAAAGACGTCACAACGTCGGGGGTATTTTAAGAAGAAGAAGAGATAATGAGAGCTCAATAGCTAGAGCTGATTTACTCTCAGTCTGGTTTACATTATGAAGTTTTTCAAGATGCACCGCGGTCGATAATTGACAAGACTAGACAAAGATCTGGACCACATGTCGATGGTATAGTTGGTTTAGTGCAAATGAATCCCGCTGATCAACTGCCGAATAAATTGCAACAATTGTCAATACAGAAGAAAACGACCAGCCAGACCACTGGTTTGAATACTCCCCCTACTCAAACATCAGATGTACATAGTGTGCAATTGACAAACTCGAAGGCCACCCAACAATCTGACAGAAAAAAGAAACAACGAAAGAAGGGTAAGGGGGATAAGAAACCTACCAATAATGTTGGCAAGGGAAACATATAAAAGAAGAATTTGAAGTATCTGTGTAATCTTTGCACAAAAGACCATCCGACTCACTAGTTCCCTTAGCTTACGGAGGCCCATAATTTATTGGCATAGCAATAGCCTGCCATGTTAACGAACCCATTTCCACATGGGAAAAACTTAGCTCAAGCCTCTTTGAGTGCGGAAGGGGGTAGTCAGGGACCCCCTCTATCTTCAAGTAATCCTTTTTTCATGAATGTGTACATGATGAAAGGTAGTGTTGATATAGAAACTAGGACACATGAAAAAAGAATTCCAACACCTCTAAGAAGGGTAAAGAAGCTAAAAACCCACCTCTTCCTCTCTAGATTGAGAATATATTGGGAGAAACAATGACATGCATCCAAAAAATTAAGTTCAATAAATCTTCCCACAATCCAAACGTGAGGGTTGCTCAGAACTACTCTGTGGTGGAAGATTTGTCTCAAACCCCTTGTGCAATGTCTGCTTTGGAAGTCCTCCAGAGCTACTCCTCCTAGAGAAAGGCTCTGTTAGCTACCTTAGGATCTACTGAGACTTGTAATTAGGGAATGATCATGCTTGATACAAATGACTTAAAACCTCATCTCCCTTACCACGTGGCGTTTCAAATAGTAGTATTTTACACCACGAAAACTTTTACTCGGAACATTTTCTGCACGGTGGTTGATGAGGGCGCCTCAACATGCGTGATGTCCTTGGCATGCTGGAAGGCCATTGGCCAACCCATTTTGTCTCCATCACCTAATATTCTTACCTCTTTCAATGGTTGTTTGTTCCAACCACATGAAATCATCCCCTCTTTCCCCATGTAGTTAGGGGGGAAGACCATGTGCGTCGAGGTTGAAGTGGTCAATGCGTCTCTCAACTACAATCTTTTGTTAGGAAGGAGTTGGATCTATGCTATGCAAGTAGTGGTCGTGACAGTTTTCCAGGTCTTGTTGTTTCCACATGAGGGTCAAATCATGTCCATTGATCAATTATCCTTCTCCCGTCCCGACCCTTCATCGATGGCATCCACGGTCCCGATGATTGATAACCCTCAGCTTGAAATCGTCAACGTAGGGGTTGGTTTGTTCCCACCTTTGATGGGTACTTTTGATTACTTGCCTCTGACTGACAATGTCCAGTACATATCGGCTGTCCCCGACCAGCCTAGGGCTGAAATCTTCCAAATCACATCGTTTCAGATGAATTACTTTAACGATTCATGGAATCTTCCTTCCCCATTAACCATGATGGAAGGGATAGGGCACCATGGCATGGCCATGCCTTTGTCCGTGAAAGAAGTTGTGTACTCTATAGTCCAGAAAGCTTCCGCCGACCCTGATCTGACTCCCACAAAGGAATTAGATCTGGTTCTCGAGCCTATTTGGGCTCAAGGTTCCCTCACTGATACTGATTCTTTAGACTTAGTATTTCCCTCATAAGAGGTTATTATCGAGGTAATGACTAGTCCGGACAGACCCTGGGATGATCTCCATCACAAATCTTATTTCGTCCTAGAGTTAAGAAGAATTGAAGCAGGTGAATTCACTCTGACTATGAATGCAGATAGGGATTGTCCTGTCAATCCTTTGGCTATGAATGTTGTTTACACTGAAGGAAATATGGAAACCATCGCTAAAACAATACCTATTGATGTCTCCATAAATAGGGAATCTCTCTTTTTGTTTAACTAGATAATAGCAAGGTTTGGTGTCTCGAGAGAGATTGTCACTGACCATGGTAGAGACTTTCAGAATAAAATGATGTCCGAGTTAACGTCAAATATTGGGTTGAGGAAAGAACATTCGTCACCCTACTACCCACAAGCAAATGGTCAGGTGGAAGCTATAAATAAGTCCCTTAAGACTATTCTATAGTGAACGATCAATTCATCCATGTCAAATTGGCATTTGTTGTTGTACTCTGCATTATGGGCCTACCAAACGTCTGTTAATATTGTAACTGGTTTCTCACCTTTTCAATTCGTTTACAGGCTGGAAGCAGTCTTTCCTATAGAGTGTCATATCCCATGTCTAAAGTTGGAAGTATAGTTATTTCCAGACACTTCAACACTTGAAGAGTGTTTATTATATCTCGAGCAGCTCAATGAGCAGTGTCGTGATGCATCCTTGGCTAATGAGGTTCACAAACAAAAAGTCAAGTGTCAGTATGATCGGTCCATTTGTCCTCGGATTTTCTCTAAAGGTGACCTTGTCCTAGTCTATGACCAAGATAAGGATCCCTTGGGGGCAAGAAAGTTCAAACCCATGTGGTTCAGACCTTTCATCGTGAAGGAGGTTCTAAAGAAGGGCGCTTATCATCTAGTAGACTTTGAGGGAAATGCTTTGGCGGAGCCTAGAAATTGGCTCTACCTCAAGAAGTATTACTCGTAGGTGGGTCACCTTGGGTGACTTCTTGTACATATGTATAGTTATACATTTTATTTTTAGTTTTTGTCTTTTTGGTTTTATGGACGTGTCGTTTTTGATGTCATATTTTTCACTATGGTAGAAGTTAAGTGAATTAGAGGTGTTTGTTGGGTTTGCAGACGACGCTATCCGACACACTCAGAGGCTTGATTTTGCAGCTTAGGTAATTTTCACACCTTAGGGCCAGTTTCTATCTTCAGGAGGTATCTGCTTAGGTGACGCCACAAACAATGTCGTCGAATACAACATAGTCTTAGATTTTCTTCATGACGCTTTGTCACATGGTATCTCTCACCTTTGGGTCTACTTATATTCTCAGCTGGTTGTGTCCCAGTTAAATGGGGTTTACCGCATTTATGATCCTACTCTACATCAACGTTTTCATAGGGTATGTCTATTATAACGAAGCTTTGATTGCATTACATATATCCATGTTCCTAGGAGATTGAATCAAATCAAAGATACTCGAAATAATCATGTATTAGATTAGCATATTGCACACATGTAAGAAAAAGCACACACACGCACATGTAAAAACATTTGTAAAATATATGTAATCCATAAGACGTAAAAAGATGTAAATAGACATATATATATCGAAAATATCAGAGTACATTGGTGGGCACAAGCGCCTAAAAAATATTTCTAGTAAGAGTCACATGACTTATGCCCTCAAAAATATACAAAAGGTTCCCTCAACACGTGAGTAGTCTATCCTATCTAAGGGCAGGGTCTATTGGCCCTACCATAATGAACTATGACATTTGCCAAATGCTGGAAGAGATGAACCCAGGTCCGTGGTACCCGAACTATGTGAGGCTGCATCACTGGTGGAAGATCCTTGATCTCTGTCATAGGGACTATGCGAGTGAGCACGGTGAGGTTTCATTCCACCTATCTCAATACTCTCTCAACATCTCTGGTTGGAGGCCCCCCTGCTACTGCTGTTGGTCCGACTATTGTGGATGGTCCTGCCTCTGGTTGAGGACGTCACCTAGTCCTCGATAAATCTGTTGGATGCACTGGTGCCACATCTATACATAATAGATACATAAGTGTCAGATACTCTGGTATACACAAAAATAAAATGATATATATAAAAAGAAATAAAAATTAAATAACTTTGAAAAAAAAACATACCTATCTCTCCTCGATCACCTCCAGGAGGTACGGGCATATCCGGATCCCTAGAAAAGTTAATCACGACATAGGGGTAGTCCTTTATTGTTGGAATCTGTCATGCCCACCAGTCAAAAAATTTATCATTAAAGGCCTCTATGGTCCTTCCGCCCCCCTGTCGTGGCAGCAATGCTACCCATCTACATAGTGTTGGGAGGAAGGTCCCATGCCCTTGCAATGTCTCTAGTGGACTAAGACTGGGTACCCTCTCGAAGAATAAAGAGAATAAAATAGTACCGAACCCAAAGTTCTTGTTCTCCCACACATGACACTCTGTCAGTTGTCTCTTCATGCATGCCAGCATGGTTGTGCTCCATTCGAAAACTCGTGCATTTAAGCACTATACAACACAATGCATGTGCGCCTGGGAGACCTGATGTAAGGCCGTAGATCCATTGATCCGTCTAATGAGAAAAACTATCACTTACAGTGATAGGTTGGAAATTTTGTGAATCGAAACCTAAGAACCCATTTTATCTGTGCCTGCCTCGCAGTGTAGCCCGATTAACTCAACTATGTTGTGAGGCCTCGGGGGGGAAATTACGTAGGTTGACTGGATCCCCTCTCCTCGAGAGACCAGTCATGAAGTAAATGTATTTAGTTGTTGGAGTCAATGACTTCCCCTCGAGCATAAATGCCTCAACGTCTGGGTGCCAGTAATCTACCAAGGCGAACAACAGCCTGGGTTTTGCCCGCATGAGTGGACACTTGAAGAGTTTTAACAACCCACATTGAGATAACATGACAAGAGAAGAAGGGTATTTTGAGACAAAAGAATCAATGTCTTCATGCTCCCTCTCTCTCTAATAGACATACATCCTGCAAAATGACAACTTCATGGGGAGTTAACTCTTGCTTTTCATTTTTTCTTCACTTATTGGAGGGTGTACGTGGGCTGTATTGGACATAGTCGCGTATGCATGCATGTAGATTGTTTTCTGCATGTGGGAATACGTGGGCTGTACTAAGACAACCCACATACACGTAGGTCTGAACTTTTTAAAGGTCAGTGCCCCCCCCAAAACCAAAAAAAAATGCAAAAAAGAAGACTGGAAATGTAGGAGGGGCTAGTATGTACTTACTTGGTCCAAGAAGAAGTTCGTTTCGTCCACTGAATTTCCCGGAATCAACTCTTTTGGAAAAGGGGTGTTTTTTACTTTTTTGTCAATTCTCAATTTACAATGGTGATAATGAGCTGCCAGCTTCTATTTATAGATGTTTTGGCCCCTTTTTGTCATTTTTTGGACCCTTTTGTCATTTTTTCTAGCTTGAAAATTGTTTAGTATGGTTCTTGAGTTTCTTTTGTGATGTTACGATTCATGTTACTTTGGGTATTGGGAAAATTTTTGAGAGTTGGGTCATTTTTTTGATGGTCTTTTGGTAAAAGGTCATTTTTTCCAACTTTTTGCATCTAAGTCAGCATTCCACCTCCACTTGTTGCACCTTGTTGTCTTTTTCGCTTTTCCATAGGATCAATCCCATCGAATTGCGACATGGAACCCTCACTCTTGCACTAGAAGTGTCATAATTTAGTGGTAGAGCCTACCTTCACATGGATTCCCTAGGTAGATCCTGGTTGGATTTTGATGTCCATGCCGTTGCTAATGATTTTAGGCTTGGGAGTTCTTTTACTCCTATCTTGATTTCAATTTTGGGCCTTCACATGTCTGATATGTTATCACTCTTGGTTTCACCCTCGGGACTCCCAAAACAATGAGTCTTCTTTTAATCCCTTTTCAGACCCTCTAAACATGAAAATATTATCGAGTGATCTTGTTTCCCTTCATGCTCACCAAACTAAAATTCGAAGGCACATCTGTCTAGCGGTAGTTTACCCTTTTTTTGGTCCGGATGGTCAAATGTACGAACAAAGGTATACTCCAGGAGCCTCAGTTCTCTAGAAGAGTATTCTCAGGTATAAATTTAACTATTTTTCGGGCCTTAGGGATTAAATTTACGAAAAAGGAACCCCCACGGAGTCCATAGTTAAGCTCTTTTCAGACTCCCTAAAATTGAAAAGATTATCGAGTGACCTTGTTTCTTCACACTCATTAAATTGGTCAAGAAGAATATCCCTTACAGAGTCCATAGTTAATCTTTTTTCAGACTCCTTAAATATGAAAAAAATGTTGAGTGAGCTTGTTTCTTCAAACTCGTTAAACTGGTCCAGAAGAACATCCCTTACAGAGTCCATAGTTAAGCTCTTTTTATACTCCTTAAATATGAAAAGATTGTCGAGTGATCTTGTCTTTGTCACAATCATTAAAATGGTTTTGAATAGACATTTTTTTGGTGCTAGTTAAACCCTTTTTCGAACCAACTAGACTACCTTCAAAAAAGGTACCCCAGTGGAGTCTCCTTTTACGCTTTTTTCAGACTCTCTAAAAATGAAAAACTGTTGATCTTACCTTCTATGGGCTAGTTAAAATTACATCGAAGGATGTTATCATTGTGTCTTATTAATCGCATTTGCATATCTGCATCTTTGGCCTAATGAAGTCTCCATGTTTCTCTCAACTAAACCATCTGAAGCATGCTTTATACGCAAACCTTGTATCACTTTGCCGCTGCGTCTTGATACCTTGACCCATGGAGGATTTTCCCGAGTTTCCTTTTCCTACATATGTCCCCTTTCTCTAAGCATCAGTGTGTTCCTTGTGATTGGAACTAGTATGTCTGCGACACTCATTCCTCCTTTGTAATGTAGCATTCTTTTATTCTTTTTCAAGCTTTCCAAAATTATTGAAAAAGAAAAAAAAATCAAATATACCCCAAAAAGAGGAAGGGAAAAGTATTTTCTTTTTGTTGACAACACAATGAGTTTCCCCTGGACGAAGCACATCCTTCCATTTTTTAATCAAGATCTAGGATTCAATATGACCTTAGGAAGTTGTTCTTGCTACATAGATTTGTGTCCTCCTCCGTTTGGTTATCCTTCCAAACATATGGAGAGTTCACGTTGCCTCCTACATTGTGAACTTATGTCAATGCCATGCTTCCTGAGTCTCATCTTTTTTTGTGTTTTTTTCCAAGGGAAGTTTTACTAAAATTGATTCAGACCTTCTGCATTTTGTCTCTTGTCCTCATGCCCGACCACCCCGAAAGTCCAATCAAGTCCTTGCTCAAAATCAATGAAGTCCTTTGCCTAATCACCGAGATCCTCTTTTATGTTCTCGACGAGCCATCGAAGATCTCTGGGTAGCGAAGTTGTACACTGATATTACACTCCTACTCGAGTTTTGAATATTTTGAAGTTGTTTCTCGAGCTTTGAAGACCTCATCTCCAACCATCAGGCATCATTGGCTTCTTGAATATAGATAATATACATGTATATATTTTGATTTTGAGATGTAGATCCATTGTGTACTACTCATGGCTACACTTTATATAGTTATATGACATGGATCTACAATGTATTTGATTGGAAGCCATGATTTTATTTCATCCTGAGCATGGGTATGCCCGACTCGGTGAGACAAATTGTTATTTTTCAGATGGAGCCTCTTGAACTCTGGTCTTTAGGCTCACTTGCTTCGTAAGTTGGTGAATATTTGTAATTTATTTCGGTCATCAGATTCTCTTATGACCTCACACATTATGGGGCATCTGTTATAACCCTAAATTTCAATAGACATGCATACCTGGCATCAGACCATCTTACTTGCTATCTTTTCCAAGCCATCACTGAACAACTCTTCTAAAAAAACCATTTTTTTAATATGTACATGTCCTGCACCACTACTTCCCATGTACACACACTTGCTACACCACTATAGCTCGCGTACACTCATAAAAAAGAGAAAAAAATAGAAATTGCAAATGGATACGGTTTTTCGGGCTGTTACCACAACTGTTACTATATTTTTGGCCTATAAAAGAAGGTGTTGGGGTCCCATTCCAAAGGGAAGCATGAGAGAATAGAAACTTTGCCCATTTCAATATTCCCCCTTTTCCCCAATATTTTGCAACCACATTGTGAGTTTGACCCAAAATTCCTTCTTCCTCCATTGCAAACCCTTGCCATTTCCCTAGAGAGAATTGAAGAGGAGAAGAATACGTGGAAGCAGTTGGTGCATGGTGAATAGGATCCTAGGACTGAGTTCGAGGAGCATTTTCTGGTCTCATATTGTAGGCGACTTTTGTGAGATTAATATAAAGAAATACTTTTTCTGTCCCGCCAAATGACGTCTTAAATCTTTATGATTTGCTTACATTTTTTGTTATGATGTCTAACCCACTAATCCTTATATAGAATGCATGCTTGTATTTTCTTCTTTGTCTTTTGGTGAATGTAAGTTGGCCTTGGGAGGAGATCTACAGTCGAGAAACAACTAAGAACAAAGGATTCAACACCGGACATAGATTTTAAGGTACGTCTATCAGATCCCTATACTTTGTCTTTTATGTATGATTGTGGGGTAATGACGGGATAGTTGTTAAAAAGTAGGATACTTTAGACAATTAGCTCTACCTGCAATTTAGAACCCTGGTGTAGTCCATAGATGGTTTTTCCCACTATAGCACCTACCAATAGTACAACCCACGTATGTATGCGTCCAGTCTATACTACAGTCTGCGTATACCTTCTGAGCTATTAGGGTTTATTCTTTTCATCACATACTTAGATCCTCTACAACCTGCAATCACATTCTCTTCTATCTCTTACTATTCAATCTGACCCAAAACCAATCACAACACATCCGAGCTCTCCAATAGCCTTCTCATGCTTCTCAATCATATAATATGAATGCTACTCAAACATGTGTAAGAAACTAGTATACTATAGTCATCATATCAATACTAAATCATAAGAGTGTTTCGCACTCCATCAACCAACTCAAACCACATCATAACAGCCATACCAAGAAGGCCTTAATCATTCACCAAACAATAAGCAAGAGTATCCATCAATACAACCATGTAACCATACCTTTTGAACCATTGGATAGATCTGATGTATCTAAGCACTGTAGACCTTCCTGGGAGCTTGATCTCAAAATATGGAACCCTTGCATCTTCATCTTCTCAAGTTTCCATGGCTTTAACAACATGTACAGACCCTAATACATTGACATCCTGCATTTGTATGGAACCTTATACACTGAAAACCCACGTATAACTCAGTATGTATGCACCCTAATACATTGTCAGCCCGCGTATGCTTCATAAACTAGGGTTTCTGAACTTCCAAAAATTTCTCCGTCAAGACCTCAGACTTGCCGAAACTTTGATGCATCCATGAGATCCTCCATACTCTCTCTCTCTCAGAATAGATATTCAATACATGCTCAACATATACATAAGATATACACACAATATGCTCACCAAAGATACATAAGATATGCATTTCACAAGAGACCCTAGCCTCTTATTTATACTCTTCATCTTCTAGGTCACTTAACCTATTTTCCTCATTTTAGGGTTAACCACTTTTCATAAATAGAAATTTCTCCATTACTTTATCATTTAAATATTCCTCCTTGACTTTGTCACCTCACTTTATCATTTAAATAATCCTTCTTGATTTTGTCACTTCACTTTATTATTTAAATAATCCTCCTTGACTTTGTCTCTTTACTTTGTCATTTAAATACTAATTTCTTCTTTGCAAGCTCTTTGACTTCTTTGAACTTTTGCAGATTCAAGTCAACATATGAGGGTCCTTCATCTTATTAGGGCCATAACTCTCAAATTATGAGGAGTTATGTGACATTCCACATACCACCGAAAAATGACATGACAAGCACTATCCATCTATGATAGTTTCACCAACAACTTCACTGATCTTCACCTCATTATTCCACATATAATCATGGGTTCTCCAACCATACTTATAAGATAAATCAACTGCTAAGAGTCTTCCCGTGAGGGATTTCACCATAAGGGGACCACTTTGGAGTTCATCCATTCATGCACCTTATCAACCATGATAAGATAATAGTGATTCATCAATCCAAAAATGCATCATATCAATGAAAACTCATTGATTCATATTCATCTATGCATGGCCATATGAATATGATTCCACTTGACATATATCCATTCACATCTATCAATAAATCATTACTTGACATCAATCAATCACTTGACATCAATCCTTTAACATCAATCAATCAAACCATCTGCATCAATTACAACATGATCCAATAAGTAAAACCTTATGAAACAAATTATTACAAGGAAAAAATGATGGATATGGTGGGGTTGAAAATCCTTATAATACCCAAGAAGTATAGAAAATGAAACTTGTAACCAAGCAATGAAGAAACAAGAAGATATAATCCTTACCTAGTCCAAGCAATGACAAAATAAAACTCCTTTTACCAAGATTAATCCACCACACATGCAAGAGAAAAGATACAAGAGAGGTAGTGCACTAATTCTTCCACCAATAGCATAAAGAAACCGTACAAAGAGCACAATATAGATATATTTCCCAAAGAGGGTGCAAATTTCAGCTAGGAGTCTTCTCACAATGAGAGAGTTATGATCCAAATGAGATCCAAATGATCTTTATTTATAAAAATCCTCTAACAAATAGTTTTTACACATAATTTAGGGTAAAAAAAAAGATAAGGGGTCAACATCCCTTTAATTTCCCCTTTACAAAATAATATTATTTTATTCATACTTTTGCACATAGAAAAAACCCTAAAACACGACATCGCCCTCTTTTTGGGAAACGTTTGGCACTTTTTGGTCAAATAGTTGAGTTGGAGAAGGGAATTATAGGCCTACAAATGCCAATGGTATTCAATCAATCCCTTTCTTCCATGATCCAAGGGTTCTTTCCTCCAAAATGTTTCAAGTGTCCTCACCACCACCAAACCCTAGACTTAATATGACGTCAAGCCCTCAAAGGTGACGTTTTGGCTTCCTTAGGCAAGTTGTTTGGGTGGTAGGGGATAGATGAGGTCCTCCATGATGTATTCTAGGCATCCAAAGGCATGTCTTAATCATCCATCATGTGAGCCCTTGGAATCCAACCTATGGGCTTCAAGCCCCATGGAAGCCCAAGCTAGGCTTGTTCTTCCAAATATGTCCACCAGCTAGGTCATGCAAAGATAAATGGATATGCCCTCCAAGGATATAAAGTCAAATGCATCATGATGAGTAAATAAAATCAATAAGAGAGACATCTAAGAAAATACATCCAAACCACCTCATCAAAATACACCAATGCTCAAATACCCTATGCAATTTTCCAAGTTTAGGTATGGGAGGGTTGACAAAACGACTATTTGGGTGAATCATACCTCAATTTTAGGGGTGTTTCCCGAGGGGACCTCCTTCTAATTCATGTGGATGAGGTTTCATGGATGGGGGGAATAATGTTTGCAATGGGTTTCATAACATACAAGGGATTCAAGTGTCTCATTTATGGGTTTCTTTGTAGAGGGTGTGTCACACCTTCATTTTCAATGCAACCTTTTTTCCAAGCTCATTTATTGCCTTTTATTATTTTAGGATGTTTCCAGGTTGAAGCCAAGGTGGGGCTTCTACCTAAGCATGAAAATTGTTTCCCACCTTGACTCTACCCTGGTCACATCATGTTTCCCCAAGATGAAAACATGTATGGGGCTTCTACCTAATCAATAAAAGCAATGGCCACACATGCTCCACCATGGATGGCATTTTTTATTAATCATTCTTTTTTAGGTCCCATCAGTTTATTATGAGAGACGTTTCATTTTCCTCGACATCCCTGGGTGAGCATATAGAAGGTTAATGATTAGATTTTATCTTTTTCCATCTACAATCCTCTGGGCCTTCAACCCCTTCTTCCCATGAAATGAGGGACAACCCATTCTTGGGTCATTACACCCGAAAATCTCAAAAGGTGAGGAAACGAGGGGATGAAGTGTGGAAAGTGACAAGTATGGTCGGGAGTGGCATGATGACTCGCCAAAAGGACCTCCCAGTAAAAAACCTATCCCTAAGGGTGGCCCACTTATTAGGATGCAATGTCAGCCACCAAAGTGAAATAGGGAAAAGAGCATAATGTCCAAGAAAATGTTACATAATCAAAAGAAATAATAGATGCAACAAACTCAAATGACTCAAATATTGAAATGACACTCACCATAATACCTAAATTTTACCTCAC
>ML845904.1:0-13625 GCA_009831015.1 Picea engelmannii | reverse complement strand
AGAATGGAAATTGGAGACATATACAACGTATTTTGGTCCTATCTTGGCCAATATTGTTAGAATAAGTTATTTCTCTTGTGTAGACTTGTAAATACCACATTCACCCAAGCTCAAAATCAAATATTTAAATTTAGTAAATAAATCTTGTATATTATCAAAACTTTTAGGGTCTAAGGTATTCAACTCTACCTCAAGCATATAACCTCGCATCTCATCCTACTTTCCAAAGAGTCCTTCCAGGGTGGTCCAGATATCATTTGGAGTCTTTCCTGAATCAACATGAAACCATAAATCAGTGGAGATTAACTCAAGAAGTAGTCTTGTGGCCTCATCCTTACGGTTCGCCCATCTCATCTTCTCAATCGCTGATGTAGGTTTTGTTTTCGTCGCCATTGTTAAATTATACAATCATTTTCTTTTGAGTTGGAATGCAGTCTTCAACTTCCATTAAAAATATTTGTACAGTGTGAGTATTATCACCAGACTTGATTGAATAAGTTGCATCACCTCCATCCCTACTATTGATTCTGAAAATATCCTGAAAACCCATATCATGGATTCTGAGATATGACTGGCGGTGTTATGGCAGCTATATATATGATAAAACAACTATATCTTCTAAAATACGATGTATTTTTTGGAGATTTTTGGTGAGCATCATCATCCCTATGTTATACGTCTCTCATAATAATTTCATCTCGACCTAGATCGCAGATTTCGAGATATCGCAATTTTACTGCAGAAAACCAATTTTTGGAGGGTTGTTCAATCATCGCACCCTAGAGAAGGATAAAGTGAAACAATGCTAAATTGCCACACCCTAGTGAAGGAAAAAATGTAACGATTGTCAAAAAAATGAATTGTCTCACCCCAGATGAATAATACAGTTCGACGACATCACACCTTGGTTGTGTATAAGCTGGGACGATTCCAATAGTCACACCTTGGCTATGTATAAGCTATGACAATTCCAATCATCACACCTTGGTTGTGTATAAGCTGTATAAGTCTGAGAGCAAACGTCGCACCCTTCGACAGGGATAGGTCACGATGATTCCAATCGTCACACCTTTCTATAGGGATAGGCCATGACGATTGTTGAAACTAGGTTTACTCAAGGACTCTTTCGCTCTTCTCTGGCTTGTCTGGCTTGCTCCAAGCAGCTAGGCTCGGATACCATGTCATTGTTTCATGGAAACCTACATAGGATATCTAGCTAAATCATTCACAAACAAATCTTATCAAGAAAAGGAAGAGATATACACAATGAAGAATAAGAATCAATGCATATTATTATCTTATCAATGAGTGAGTGATCTTCACTCATATAGTCAATGACATCCTATAATTAGGAATGCATGCATAATAGTGATGGTCTAACATTAGAAATTCTAAAATAGAACTAGTCAGTTAACTCCCACTGAACCAGTGTGTTGAAAATAGAAATTTCTCCAACAATTTTCAATCTATAACTAGATCCAAATATAACCTAAGGATCAACATAATACCACTTTCATTTGTCCTTATGGAAATTCACTTACTGAAAAGTCTAATTCTCTAAGAGAAATTCATGCTCCTCCTTCATGGCTACTTGCCATAATGGATTTCCCACAACCCTCTTGTAGGTCTGTGGATTAGTAGATTGAACCATATAGAAATGCATGGGCATCACGTGTTCTAAATATGAAAATACATGAGAAGACTCCTCATGCTGAGATTGAGTTCTCCTCGAATCCAATGGATTCCCTGCAAGGTTTCTTGTTGGCTTAAGTGTGGGTCTATACCTTCTTGGGAATATGTTGAAGCTTCGACGTTGGCTTCTTATATGGATGTACTACCTTCTTATTTCCATGTATAGAATCTGAATGTATGGAATCATCTCTGATGTTTGAAACTAATGGAAGCACAAGAGTATATGCATGTTGCACTGGAGCTGCATGTAAATTACTCACCTTATGTGTAATTAGAATAGAGGATTCATCGTCAGAAAACTTAGTGAATTTATACAACCTTGACTTGTGACCCACCTCACCAATTGCAATAATGGAATTGTCATGAATGTCAATTACTGAAACTGAATCTGATGTAAATTCAACCTTTTTACCTTTATGAGTGATCTGATAAACTGAGATCATATTCATAGAAAGATTTGGAACATGTATAACATTCTCAAAACTTCCATTGTGGAGTTCCACTCTCCCTTCTCCTGCTACTACTACCGGAGTATCATCCCCCATGAGAATAGGGGGTCTTGAGCATGGAATCAAAGAAGAGAAAACTTCCTCTTTCATTTCCATATGATGGGATGCATCATAATCTATAATCCATAAATCATATGAGGAATTAATTGAACCAAATCATGATGATTATCTTTCTTAGGAGTAGGATCTTCTTCCTTCTGCTTCTTGACTCCCTCTAGAATGAAGTTTCCAAGGTTGTTTTGTTGAAGTGCTTGTGCCATAAGATCAATTTGTTTTTTCATGCATGTGGATTCTTCATGATTAGGTTTATTGCAGTAAGTGCACTGCTTTCCCTTCTACTTCTTCTTGGAATCTGAAGAGTCTTTGGAACCTGAAGAATCAATAAAGGGTTTGGAATATCCCTCCTTCCATTCTGTTTGGATGACCCTTTTCCATCATGCATGGTGAGTGCATGTGATTTGGGATCTTTCATGAGGCCCATCTATATGATTTTTTTTTGCTCTTGTGTAAGAGACTCAATGAACTGAACCAATGTAGGCATTTTCTTATTTATTCCAAAAAGACATCTGCCAGAATGGAAATTGGAGACATATACAACGTATTCTGGTCCTATCTTGGCAAATATTGTTAGAATAAGTTGTTTCTCTTGTGTAGACTTGTCAATACCACATTCACCCAAGCTTAAAATCAAATATTTAAATTTAGTAAATAAATCTTGTATATTATCAAAACTTTTAGGGTCTAAGGTATTCAACTCTACCTCAAGCATATAACCTCACATCTCATCCTACTTTTCAAAGAGTCCTTTCAGGGTGGTCCAGATCTCATTTGGAGTCTTGCATGCCACAACATGAAACCATAAATCAGTGGAGATTAACTCAAGAAGTAGTCATGTGGCCTCATCCTTATGGTTCACCCATCTCATCTTCTCAATCGTTGATGTAGGTTTTGTTTCCGTCGCCATCGTCAAATTATACAATACTTTTCTTTTGAGTTGGAATGCAGTCTTCAGCTTCCATTTAAAATATTTGTACAGTGTGAGTATTATCACTAGACTTGATTGAATAAGTTTCATCGCCTCCATCCCTACTATTGATTCTGAAAATATCCTGAAAACCCATATCGTGGATTCTGAGATATGACTGATGGTGTTATGGAAGCTATATATATGATAAAACAACTATATCTCCTAAAATCTAATGTATGTTTTGGATATTTTTGGTGAGCATCAACATCCCTATGTTATACATCTTTGGTAATAATTTTAGCCCGACCTAGATCGCGTATTTTGAGATATTGCAATTTACTGTAGAAAACCAATTTTTGGAGGGTTGTTGAATCGTCGTACCCTAGAGAAGGATAAAGTGCGACAATGCTAAATCGTCGCACCCTAGTGAAGGACAAAATGTAACGATTATCAAAAAAATGAATTGTCTCACCCCAGATGAATAATACAGTGCGACAACGTCACACCTTGGCTATGTATAAGCTGTGACGATTCCAATCGTCACACCTTGGTTGTGTATAAGTTGCGATGATTCCAATCATCACACCTTGGTTGTGTATAAGATGTATAAGTCTAAGAGATAATATCGCACCCTTCGACAGGGATAGGTCGTGACAATTCCAATCACTGCACCTTTCTATAGGGATAGGACACGATGATTGCAGAAACTAGGTTTATGCAAGGACTCTTTCACTCTTCTCTGTCTTGTCTAGATTGCTCCAAGCATCTCGGCTCTGATACCATGTCATTGTTTCATGGAAACCTGCACAGGAAATCTAACCTAAGCATGCACAAACAAATCTTATCAAGACAAGGAAGAGATATACACAATGAAGAATGAGAATCAATGCATATTATTATCTTATCAATGAGTGAGTGATCTTAACTCATATAGGAAATGACATATTATAATTAGGAATGCATGCATAATAGTGATGGTCTAAGATTAGAAATTCTAAAATAGAACTAGTCAGTTAACTCCCATTGAACTAGTGTTACTCCCACTAAACCAGTGTGCCGAAAATGGAAATTTCTCCAACAATTTTCAATCTATAACTAGATCCAAATATAACCTAAGTATCAACATAATACCACTTTCATTTGTCCTTGTGGAAATTCACTTACTGAAAAAATTCCTTTCAGTATTAAAAATTTTGGGGCCACCTTCTAGTGGGATATGTACCTCGATGATTTGGCCGCATGCTCTTTCAAGAGGGTATATCATCTCACATACCTTCATCCAATGCTTGGTAGATGTCATTACCATAAAATTTGTTTGAATCCCCAAAAGTGCATATTTTGTGTTGTGTCGAGAAGATTGTTAGGTTTCATCATTTCCAACAAGGGGATTATGGTTGATCCACTCAAGGGTGAGGAAGTAGTTCAGTTTCCTCTCCTACATAACTTGCACTATTTATAAATCCTTCAAGGAAAGGATAAATTTTTGTGACAATTCATTGATAACTATGCAAATGTCACCAAAGGTTTCATGCACCTATTGAAGAAAGGGGTCCAATTTATATGGGATTATTTTTCTCAAAGATTATTTGATGCTTTAAAAAATTCATTGATGTCTTCCCCTGTACTAACACCTCTAGACTACAATTGAGACTTCATATTATACCTCGTGGCATATAAATCAACCAATCGGATAGTATTGGTTCAATAAGATGATTTTCACTAGGAGCATGTGGTGTATTACCTGAGAACAATTATCACCAAACCTGAGTTAAGGTTCTCTCATGTTGATAAATTGGTTATGGAAACAATTCATGTTGTCCAACAGTTTTGACATTAAATTCTTCTTTGTAAAAGCACCATGATGACAGATACAAATCCTTTCTATTTTTTCTTGACCAAAATACAATTAGAGGGAAGTATAGAAAGTGGATCATGATTTTATAAGATTTCGATGTGGAATTCACATCGTCCATGTTGAATAAATCATTGGTTTTCGCCAAATTGATGTCAAAATATAAGTTATTTCTTGATTATAATTTATTCCTCGTCACCTTGAGTGACCCTTGGTATGGATACATACTCATGTATCTCCAAACTCAAATGTTTCCCCCTAACTTGTCTCGTGATAAGTAGCATCATGTTGTCCAACACGCAAAGAAATACCTTGTCATTGGTGACACAATGTATCATCAAGGAGTGGATCAAATTTTGTGTTGTTGTTTTAATCATGAGGAAGAAGAAAAAGTATTGAATGACTTCCATAGTGGATCTTGTGGCGATCATCTCTCTAGGTTGGAAACAAACCAAAAAATATTGTGCACTAGATATTTTTGGCCATCAATCTCCAAATATTGTGTAGAAGGTGTCAAAAGGTGCCATCCATGCCAAGTTTATACAAGGAAAATGCCTGCACACCCAACTCTAGTATTTTTTTTCATCTTCGTTGTCCCTTTCACCAAATGGGGGATTGATTTCATGAATTTTCACTTGGCTTTGGCTAGGGGGAACAAGTAAATTGTCTCGACCATTGACTACTTCACCAATTGGGTTGAAGCCAAGCCAAAATTCTTGAATGATGGTGAGATGGCGATGCTCTTTATATTCAAATAGGTTATTATAAGTAGGTTTGGTGACCCTAGGAATATTGTCACTAGTCATGGTAGTCACTTCCAAAACAATATGATGTCTGAATTAGCAATTAAGTTGGGGTTTCCTCAAAAAAAATCATCACCTTACTACTTGTAGGTGAATGGTAACGTCGAGTAGTCAACTTTTCCTTGAAGACCATCCTCCAATGAATTGTTAATGTGAACAAGTCCAATTGGTATTTAATTCTTTTCCCAACACTTTGAACTTACTATGTTGATGTTTTGGTAGCATCAGATAGGTACTTCCACATAGGCATGTGTTTTGCATGTGGAAGTAGTCGAAAATATTCTAGTATTGAGTTTACTTTAGTTAGAAGGAATTAATTAAAGTAAAATTGTATTTATTAGTGAATTGAGTTATTTAAGGGCATGCTTAGCATGCAACATGTAATCTAAATCTTAAGTGGGTGTGAGAAGTAATATCAACCATAAATCACTTTGAATATTACAAATAGATTGTAACTTATGATTATAAAAGCAAGGTTGGGGAATAGGAGAAGTCACTTCGAGAGGAAGTCACTTGTGTTGAGGGAGTCGACATGGTTGGGATTGTTGACGAGAAGTCAAGTTCGAGAGACTTGGTGAGAGACCAAGGTAGGGACTTGTGTGATATACACTTGTGAGAGACTTGGTGAGAGACCAAGGTTGAGGATAGAAAAGAAGGACTTCTGCTAGAAAGGAGTGTAGGAGAAAAGAAGGAATTTTTCTTACACTAGAGTGAGGAGATCTCACTAGTTGGGTGAAGAGAGTTCATCCAAGTATTGATGAGAGGGTTGAATCACAAAGGACCGTGATTCAAGATATTAATAGGTGGAGAAGGAATTCCATATAGAGGTCATACAGGTCAAGGAGGAGAGAGTGTAGAAGTAGCCACAGGTGGGTTTCAAAGGACATAGACTAGAGGGAAGTGAAGAGTCATACAAAGGTTGTCATATGGGCTTTACGTACACATCAACGGGTCTCAGAGGAGACAGGCGCAGACATTCGTGGGCCAGAGAAGGGAAATTCATGGATGCATTGGGAAATGTGTTGGTACAAGGTTGTACAGAAGCACATGAGTTTCCATGTTTTATCTGTAGTGTATAATTCTCTCAGTGGGCCATTATCCTTGTTACGGGTGCCCTGATTTGACATTAATAAAAACATCAATGCACTGGTTTTCCCTTCAAGGTTTTTCCAAGAGTTTACCCAAATATTGGTGTTCTTATGTGCTTGGTTTGGTTTCCTAGTTTATGCTTCTTTTTTTATGGACCTTGACCAATTTTTGTGGAAACGGTGGTCATGTTTGACCAATTTTTGGGACTTCGATAGGTTGGTCGAAGATGAAGCGCCAGGCGAAGATAAGATCACGAGATATCGCCCCCTTTTGTGAGATTTTTGGGTTTAGGGTTTATGTAACGGGTATGGGATGTCGGCCAATGGATTTAACCATGTTTAGGTCCCATTTGTAATGTATAAATAGATATCTAGGAGATGTAAGAAAGGTGTGGAGAGACCTAGTAGAATCAGCTTAGTGTGGAGCTAGAGGCTTTGTGCATACTATGTTTTAAGACTTGTAGAGATAAGTGCAACTGATTATAAGAATGCTTTGTGTCGTGACCTAAATCGGGGAAGGAGGATCTGGCTAGGTGTGTGCAGATATCCTGTCCTATGCGGAGTTGTCTTTGTGTCTCTGTGCATTGAAAGAAGATAATAAAGAAGAAGAGGAGTTGGTGGACGTAGCCCCACGCTGCAGGTGAACCACGTATATCCTGTGTTATGGTTGCTTTGTGTGATTGATGTGATTTATGCTTAGTGTTGTCATCTTTATGAATGTTAGATGCATCTGATATAGTATCTTAGTGTTTAGTAATGTGAATGAATGCTAGAACTTCTCTATTTCTATGTGCTAAGTGCTTGGGTGTGTTAGATCTTGTTGAATACTGCATTGTTCTGTAATTAGGGTTTTACTTGCGATATGAATAAGGGTTAAATGATAATGAATGTTAACTTCTAAGTGCTCTGTTAAGTATTGTAATCACATATCTGTGTCCCAGCTAGGTTTCAGACACTTGAGTCCTACAACCCCCCCTGCCTCTACCTTGGGTGAGACTTCATATGCTTCGCAAGTGTTGCTGAAAGGGCCGGTAGTTAGGGTTTTGTTGGTGCATTGTTGTAGCATTGAACCTTGGGTTTTCCCATGTGCCAAAAAATGGTTCCATTGTCGGGACTTGAAACTGTGATTGTTGGGAACTGAAGAAAAGAGAAATCTTTGTACGTAGATCTATTGTTGTAGTGCACAGTACTCTACTTGACTTGTGAAGCTCTGTGCTAAGAAAAGAAGTTTGATCTGAAGAAAAGAGGTAAGATCTTAAATATTTGTGCTCTGATAAAGGTAATATAAGTGGAAACTTTTTATTCGAAAGAATAGATCTAGGTATGTTTAATAGATTTGGTCCTAGTTTGAAAACTAGGGCACAACTCAAAGAAAGATGATATGATATGAATATATCTGATAGAAATAGTGAAAGATATGTTATTCCTATGCATAAAAAGAATTGTTGGACTAACAAGTGGATGCAAGATCCTAGAAAGAATTTTTTGCAGGTCCATCACTATGATCCCAATGCACAGTACAGGAAAGGTTGGGGATCATTTAAGAGAAAGAGAGGATTGACTCTTTGTTATAGTTGTAGAAGACCAAGACATCTTTCTAAGGAATGCCCTGGTAGAAGTCATATTTTTCTTTGTTGTAAAGCTACTGAATATGAAGTTTTAGATTTCCCTAGAATGATTGCTAAAGTTGAAAAGATGAATATGAGACAAGAAAACCTTGAGGAAGGCCAATAGACTAAGAATATGCTAAAAAACTAGAAAGAATCAGAGGCTATATTATTGTAGATGAAAGAAACACTGAATGATCACATAGATACCAATTAATCAGAGATCTTAAAATATAAAGAGTGCATAGAAACAAGAATAGGAGACTTTGACATAGAATGTGTATTGGATGTAGAAACACAGGTGAACATTATGACATAAAGCACTTGGGAAATATTAGGAAATCCTGTTATGGTTCCTTCAGTAGGAGGAATAGGATTGTTTAAAGGAAAGATGATAACTCTATATGGAAGACTTACCCATGTACCTATGATTTCTCATGGATAATTGACAGAAGAATAATCTGAGGTTATTAAGTTTGTTGAGAACAATGACCCCCTTGCACATTTGTTAGGAATGACTTGGATTGAATAAGATCAGATCTGAAGGAAAGAAGAAAAGGAAGCTCTAGAACAGAAAAAGAAAGAATTAAGGGATTTCATGGCTAGGAGAATAACGCGCTTACTAGAAGAACAGGAGGACAAGTCGAAGCAACTGAGGACCAAAGACCTAGCTGTTAAAGTTGAAAGAACGCAAGAAGACTTAGAGAACTTATCCATACAGGAGAGTAGAGCATCTACTCCAGAAAAAGTAAGAGAAGAAGTATTACCCTTGAACCCTATGAAATACCCTCAATAGTGAGAAGTTAATATGCCAAGAGGAGATAAGAACAAGAATGGAAAGAGGAATCTAGAGATGCATATCACAAGAAAGAAAGCTAGAAAACTCAATAAGAAGAAAGAAAATCTAGAAAAACCACAAGAGGTTCTAGAGATGACTTTGCAGAAGGAAGGCTTGCAGAACTTGAACCTCATCGGAATAGCAGAGCAACGTAGATTGGAACTTCACCATGGTGGAGTGATATGACCATTGGAGGCATCTTGATCATTAGACCAATGCTCTAGAACAACTAGAAACACAGTTATTGCCGGAACATTTTCCATTGGACCGTTGGGACCATGTCATAACTTATGGAATTGCATTGATTGAGGCGTTCCTACCGGTTTGAAGAATCCATTACGATGTTATCTATTTAACTCGTCGAATTTATTACTGTGGACACTTTTTCCAATTGTGATTATTCAAGCCCACAGAGAGATGACTATTACCGTGTTGTGCTTATTGAGACCTTGCCATCCATTTTGCTACCTTGATTATTTGTTCACCGAATTGAGATATTGGATCTCGATTGTGTATGTCGGGTGACTTTAGCACAGTAGAGAAATCCATTGAAGAGATTCTCATAGACCTCATGGCTAAGAAGTTCATGTGCGCAGGAGCACAAACTTCATCGACAAGAGGAGTGCAAGCATCCCCATTGACTACACTTCGATCTGGGCCCTCCCAAACTGTGATAGAAAAATGAACCAAGCATTGTGATGACTTGGTGAATGTGAAGCTCATCCCATCAATCCTACCAGATTACATCTCGCCTCTAGTTGGCGTGTTGAGTCGTGACAATGTCCCGAGGGACTTCAACTACACATTGATCATTGTGTACCTCCCAAAGGGGATACGCACAGTAGGACCACAGTTGGAGAGGATTCTGATGCTTAAGATAAGTGACTTCAACTTGGGAGATCACAAAAACTATGGAATGCTCACGCCACACAAGTATTTAACCAAGACAGGGAGGAATAATTTGAAGATAATCCCCTAGTCATGGACCATGGACATCGAAAGATCGACCATCTTGAATGTAATGAAGTTACCACACGTCAGCACACATCAGGAGGTTAACGCGTGTGTTGAAATCCTGTTGTCATGCTTCCATGGAGGTTACCTATGGTTGGACAGGCGCATCATAATAGATTCGACGTTGATCCACTGGATCACTAGATTGAGCATGCAAGGACTAGACACACAAGAATTTTACCTAGGGAAGGTTGCAGATCGCGCCGTGGCACAAAAAATAAAAGACACCTATGCAGATGTGGAGAAGGGGAAGCATGGCTATAAGGAAGCCTCCATCCAGAATGGCGTAGTGCACCTAGCTTGCCAATTGATCGCTAGTAAGATTGTCAGGAAGAATAGGACAACATAGGTCACAGGGTTTTTTGTCAAACTCGCAGGAAAATGCATTGAAGGGTTGCAAATGAACTGGGTGAGCTAATCATAAACTAGTTAGAGAAATACTATCACAAAGCTTAGGATCAGGGCTACAAGTACCATTTCAATTGGTTGTTGATTCTAATTTCCTTCATTGCTTGGGAGATGACGGAAGGAGCGACCTTCTCTGAAATTGATTCATCCGAACCACTAGCTACGAAGTTCACTATGCTATGGTATTCGAGCGACATGGAAAAGAAATGGAAGTCAAACGTGGTGTTCCACACCTACTATATGCAGCTGAAGAGGGCCATTGAATATTTCCCACGCATGATGTTGAATACAGTGCATCAGTTCAGGCCATTCGCGAAGTTCCACGCAGACATGCACTTCATCTATATCATTGTGCATGGAGACAAACACAAAGAAGAGCTCCAGTCCTATTACAAACTCACAGAGGAGGACATGGAATAAATAACCAAGGAATGGCTTGCAAAGTTCCTTGTACCAGTTGACCAGGAAGAACTCTCCAACCCTGACCTCTTCGGAATCCCTATGGTCACTCGCGAAGAATATGATGAACCCAACAGTAGCAGGAAGAAAAATAAGGAAGAGGTATAGGAATTGAGCAGCGCATCAAAGGAAACTACACCAAATTCACCTAAAGGAGGAAGAGGTGACGAAGTAGAAAAAGAAGAGGATGAAGGGGAAGAAGACAAGCAGAGGCGGGGTGAAGTAACATCGCCTAAAGATCCCCTGATAGAGATAGAAACATCCAAGAAAATAAAAGGTTCCCCGATGAAACCTTCATCACAGAAGAAGTCAAAATCCAATAAACCTCCATTCCACACTGTTCTCACAGTGGATGACATTGACCTTGTCATTGTCATTGTATCTAATACCTCAAAGGACATCTTGCAGTGAATCAAAGCCAAACATGAGACAATTTTTGACATGATCGAGGCAGAGCTCAAAGGGGTACAACATGCTCTTTATTCGAGCCGCGTAGTGCCTACTGCGTCGTTGTCAGTAGGGGACATAGAAGTAGGAGATGAACCTTCCCAGCTACTCATACTAGAAGACTCGACAAAGGCTCACCTTCCTTGTTTCTGGGAGGAAAAAGAACAATCCACAGAGGCCCTGAAGCATGCAAAGGAGGAAGCCATAGAGAAACATCGGGTTGTGCAACAAGAAAAAGATGACCTCCAGGCGAAGTTTGCAGAGGATAGAGTGCATATCCAGAAGGAGAGAGAACAACTTCTCGCAGAGAAAATGGGAGTTAAAGAAGCAGTCACCTGATAAATTCACTCTATGACTGGCCTAGCATAGATGGAAGAAGAAATCGCTGAGAGCCAGGTGGGGAAGCTCATTGAAGCCATTCAGCAGCTCCAAGAACGAATAGTAGAACTGGAACTACAAGTCATGACAAGTACTCCACAGGAAGTGTGATATCAGAGAGAGGAAATTGTTAGGAGCACAATCGAAAGAATCAAGGCATTGGCCTTGGAATGCAAGAAACTCAGTAGTCGAAGTGCATAGACCTGCGAGTGCCTTGGAGAGGACCCTAAACTAAGGACATTGGAGTCACAGCTTCAGGAGAAAAAGAAACAGGCAACACCAGTGCAAGAACAGTTGAAGCTACTGTCATCGGTCGAGAGGATGAAAAGGTCACAGGAACAATGCATGGTTCAACAACAGGTCCATGCCATCCAGAGTAAAGTCATGGAAGTGACCCAGAGGCTCTAGCTAGTACAGGATGAAGCTTGCACACTTTTTGAGGAGATTTAAGGACAAGGTGCACAACTAGAACAAGTAATCACCATGATAGAACAACTCTTGGAAGGACTGGTGACTAATAAATTTATTCAAGTGTTTGTCGAGCAGGAGGCTCTAGCGAAGTAGTAGGTCGAGGCAGTTTGAGCCAATATCGAGGCCTTTGAGGCAGAGTTTCCCATATCAAAGTGACTCGGGATGAGTCATAGGTGAGTGATGGAAGCTTGTTGGCCCTTGACCAGGTTTTGTGGAAACATTGGTCTTGTTTGACCAATTTTGGGGACTTCGATAGGCTGGTCGAAGACAAAGCGCTAGGCAAAGCAGAGATCGTAGGATCTCACCCCCTTTTGTGAGATTTTAAGGTTTAGGTTTTATGTAACAGGTATGGGATGTCAGCTCATGGATTTACCCATGTTTAAGCCCCATTTGTAATGTATAAATAGATTTCTAGGTGATGTAAGAAAGGTGTGGAGAGACCTATTAGAATTGTCTTAGTGCGGAGCTAGAGGATTTGTGCATACTATGTGTTAAGACTTGCAAAGCTAAGTGCAAGTGATTGTAAGAAGGCTTTGTGTTGTGACCTAACTTGGGGAAGGAGGATCTGGCAAGTTGTGTGCAGATCTATTTTCCTATGCGGAGTTGGCTTTGTGGATATGTGCATTGAAAGAAGATAAAGAAGAAGAAGAAGAGTTGGTGGACATAGCCCCACGCTAGGGGTGAACCATGTATATCATGTGTTATGGTTGCTTTGTGTGACTGATCTGATTTATTCTTAGTGTTTTCATCTTTATGTATGTTAGATGCATCTGATATAGTAACTTAGTGTTTAGTAATGTGAATGAATGCTAGATCTACTCAATTTCTATGTGCTAAGTTATTGGGTGTGTTAGATCTTGTTGAATACTACGTTTTTTTGTAATTAGGGTTTTACCTACAATGTGAATAAGGGTTAAATGCTAATGAATGTTAACTTCTAAGTGCTATGTTAAGTATTGTAATCACAGATTTTTGTCCCATCTATGTTTCAAACACTTGAGTCCTACAACCCCCCTGCCTCTACCTCGGGTGAGACTTCATCTTCTTCGTAGGTGTTTTTGAAAGGGTCGGTAGTTAGGGTTTTGTTGGTGC
>ML845903.1:18562-36205 GCA_009831015.1 Picea engelmannii | reverse complement strand
GGACTCTATTTAAAGAACCCTCACATTCATCCAGTCATTCAGATGATTCAGATGAGAATCCTTTGGAGGAATCACCTCTTAAAATTAAAAAGAAAACCCCAATAGCACATCCTATCCCTAGGGGTACTAGATCCAAATCCAAGGTAGATCGGGGATAAGGTAAATGTTTTTTCTCAATGGTTTATTGGGCTCAACTTCACTTCTAGAGCCAACTCTCCCTAAAACCAAAGATTTATTTTTGGAAAATAATGGTGAAAATTATTGACTTGGTGATTGCATTCAATTTTATTCTAATAATATACACTTTTATAATATAGTTGTTGTAACTTATTTATAATATATATGTATACTTTTTTGTTTTTGATAGTTCCCAATATTGCAATGATGCATGCCAATCCCAAGCCCTGTCATTCAGTTACAACTAGCTACAAGATTCTATTGCCAAATATACAAAGAAGGGAGAATGCTCTCTACAAATATTCAAAATGTTCAAAATTTGTTGAAAATATCCTTATTTTAGATAGCTCCTATAAAATAAGATTTTTGAGCAGCAAGGAGATGATTTGAATACATGATAAACTATTTACAATATACAAAGAAAAATTGTTAGCTAAAATCCTAAAATGACCATGGATATTTAGGCCATGTAATGTAGAATCTTGTTTTAGTCTCGATGTCCCTTGACACCTTACAGGAAGAAGAAACAGACCTTAAGGTGGGACAAAAAATGGCAATATATATGCAATATGTTGAATTCATTTTTGAAAATGTCAAGGAAATATGTCATGATGGAGATGATGTTGCAACAAATAGCCTTAATGTGGAACAATCAATGGAAACATATATATGTTCAAGGGAATCCAATTTTGAAAATGATAAATAAGTTCATAATGGAGATGATGTTGTACAAAATAGCCCATTGGACCACTTGACATCATAGAAAATATCAGAGGATGATCATTTGTATTCTATCTATGAGACTATTTCAAGTAATGAAACTTTGTGGCCTACATATTCTAAAGTAAATTTGAATGCAACCCAAGGCTCTTACATAGAGAACAAGGATCAACTAGTTTTTTCTAACATATAGGGAGTCACATGAATGATGAATCAATATGCTAGATTTTACAGAGAAGGTAGAGCACCTTCCACATATTTCTGGGACTGTGAACTTAGTATCTCTTTATAATCTAATTGAAAAGATATTATATGAGAATGATCATCAGATAAGTGTAGAGAGGGAAAGGATAAATCCATAAAGGATACTGCAAGAAACCATGCATTGACATCATCCATTACAAGCAGGGATTATAAGGAGATTGTTTTGCCCAACATTGTTAAGTAAGTGCAGAGAAGGAAAAGAGAAATTCATAACTAAGACATTAGGAAACTATACGTTTGGATCATCCATTGCAGATGAGGATTATAATGAAATTTGTATTGGTTTAGATCATGAGGTAAGTGTAGAGAAGGAAAATGAGAAGTAGATAGATGAGATACCAGGGAAAAATACATTGGCACCATCCATAATAGATGATGTCTATAAGAAAGATTGTATTTCCCATGTATCAACTACGGGGGGAGATGGGATCTTGACCAAGGCAAACAATCACATGGCTAACAGACAAAAAGGTAAAGAGAAGACATTGAATAAGTGCTTGATATGAGATCTCATTGTATTTCCCATGTATCAACTATGGGGGGGAGATGGTATCTTGACCAAGGCAAATAATCACAGGGCTAAAAGACAAAAAGGTAAAGAGAAGACATTGAATAAGTGCTTGATATGAGATCTCGTTGTTATTACCCCATTTAAGAACTTGCAAGCAATGATGTAAAGCAGAACTGTAAGGTTAAGCATGTGTCAAGAAAAGTAATAATTGGCATGCCAAATAAGGATATAATATGAACATTGGGAGTCTCAATCGCTGCAACATACATATTAATCAACTCAAATGGAATTCAAATTATATTTCTGGAGTTTGAGACAAACCAAATCTCTAGAAATTAAAAAGTCGCAATGCTTGGATGTTTTATATCAATATTCAACATCAACAAAGATTGTGGAGGTATGCTTATTTATTGTTAGCTTCTCAAAATTCATGGATTTTGAGCTTGCTTCATTTTTATTTTCTTCTAAGAAATTCTTGGAGAATTAAGTTATTAATTTTTTCAAGGTAGGCAAAATGTTAGAGGCCCTAGAGTTGGGGGATGAAATGAAAAATTGGGGATGTGTCATTGATGAATATGTGCATGGTAGCCTTCTCCCTGGTTTGTTGAGGGAAAGTCAAGTAAGTAAGGCTTTATAAATGTTGGAAAGTATGAGAGATGCGGGTTATTTACCTATTGTTTATATCTATACCGCTTTGATTATTCATTTCTTTAGGAAAAATAAATCAAAACAAACGTTATGGTTTGTTGAGGAAATGAAAAATGTTGGTTGTGATCCCACTGTTGTTACACATACAGCATTAATTAGAGGGTTTATGAATGAGGGATTAACTTCTAATGCTTGGAATAATTTCAATATCATGAAGGAGAAAGAGCCTCCTCCTGATTTTGAAACTTACTCTACATTCATTCAATGTCTTTGCAGGGCCGGTAAATCAAAAATGGCATTGGAACTACTATATGAAATGATGGAAATCAACCCAGTGTTGTAAACTTCAGGACTGTGTTTTTTGGTTTCAACAGACTAGGAAAGCAACAAGAAGCTTTGAGTGTATTGTGGGCTAAATGGGCCTTGTCAAGAAGAATAAAAGCTTTCATTTTGCCAAAGTATGCATCTTTGCAACCAAATCCTTTTCAGCAATACTTGTAGATCTTAGTATTTACTAATCTATTGGAATTTGAATCATTGAAGTCATTATTGGAAGATAAGCTTAAAGGCAGTGTTGTCAATGTATCATTGTATTTCACATTTTCATAATAAACTAATATCCAAACAAAATCCATAATTTGATTAGGAATTTCTCTGATGAGCCAAGCCTTATTGATAAGCACATTATTCATGCTTGATTTTCATGGCATAGCATGTATAATTGCAATAAGATGTTTGTGTGCAATTTGGAACAATAATAATATTAAGGCCACCATCAGCGTTCAGGGTCTAACACTGTAATGGTGTTTTATGTAGGCATGTTTAAACTAACGGTTTTAGGAATTGGCAGCTTTAGACAACTAACAAAGTGTTAGGATTACAGAGCGGATGAACAAGCTGATTAAAATATGTTTCTATGGCCAATATAAATAGAATCTTGGATTGAAGCTTTGTCAAGTATATTTCTTGAAAATTGTCAAGGAACTTCCTTTCTGCCATCTAACATGCTTTGAGTAGGTGGGTCGCCTTAGATTAGATTATTATTATTATTATAAATATTTCCTATCTAGACAAGACGGATCTAAGATCAGAGCTTGATAAGGAAAAAAAACCCAGCACTCACCTTTCCTATTTGCACAAAATTTCCACTATCATTACTCCTAGCATTGAATATTTTATTCCCATTCTTCTTATGGGAGCAAGTCATTGTCTTCTTCATTTGTTGAAAGTTCTGGGATGGAGATGATAGAATGAATCTCTTGCATAGACCAAGAAGGTTCATCTGCCAAGTCCAGAAGTCTTGTTCCTTTGAGAGAGTTGCAGCCTCCTTTAGACTGACCAGACTTCTTTGGAAGACTTTCAAACTATGATGCAGAAAGAGTTACTGGATTTTGTATTTTCTATTAGTTCTTATTTTATTCAGAGTGCCAAAATGGCATGCATGGAACTAGATATTTGTTATCTAGACAAGGTTGAACTAAGAGAAAACCTCAATTCAGAAAACGCAGCCCACAACTTCGTATTTACACAAAATTTATGTTGTCCATACTTCCAGCATTGATGATTTGCTCTAGGAGTGTGCTGTCTTATTCGCTTGTTGAATGGTAAAGGAAGGAGTTTCTTGGGAAGATCTTTTACACAGTGCAAGGAGACTCATCTACCAGGGCAAGTGGAGCCTAGATAGATTGGGAGGTGCAGATAATTTGAGCCTCTTGGGAGATAGACAAGCCCAGCACCTCCTTGAAATATGGGTTTCCATAGTGCACATAAATTATTCCATAAATTCATGGAGCACATGCCAACACCATATATTTTCAGCATCATTCCTCCAGGAACATAAATTAATCCACCAGACCGAGCTAGGTTTTGATTCCCCTTAGTCAGTCCATCAAATACAAGGGCACATTTATTTTGGATTTGAACTCTGTAAATGTCTTGCAGTTAGGTAAGAAAAGGCTAACACTAAGGACCCTTTGAACATATGCATAACAAGACAATCAGTTTACTCAAACTTCAAAGTAAACCCTTTCAATAACTTGTTGGCAATGGATATGGTAATCAACTCCTTCATACTTTCCTTCCCTTTTCGTGATCTACTAGGGAATACCAAGACAAGAGATCAAATATTCCTCAAGATTTTGGTAAATTCTTTATACCAAACTCCTATTCAGAAGCATGCACTCGAACTTGTATTTTGCCATGTTGTGGTCTCTAATATATTAAAAAAGAAAATATTGGCATTGATTGTTCCTCCATACTATCAATATACAGCTCATGCCAACATAGGCATGGTTTAGACATCCCCAAAGGCATACTCAGCTGGGGATATACTCAATCCACGTCATATATTACCAACAATTGGTATAGTCGGAGTGGGATTAGAATTGCAACAATGAGCACAAAAGAATCATGTCACGAAGCTAGTCCACAAAAAACTGATACATACACTAAAAGAGTAGTGGATCAAGATATTGAGAGGTTTGTTAGTGCAAGATACAAAGCCACATAATGAGTATCCCCAGAATATGATTTGGAGCATAGTGTTTAATAGTTTGTTTTAGTTTTCAGTAATCCCGTTGTAGTCTAGTGGTCTGTAATGAATTTAACAGAATAGATTCACAAAAGAAAATAGAAAACAATATATCATCATATTCATCAGCAATATCAAAATCTATAGTAGCATCCCAATGGCTAGTTGGGATCCATATTTCCATTTAGTTGCAAAGGAAATGTTGCACCATCTTCCTAGAAATGAAAATGACCAATGAAAACCACATGACAATGAAAAAATTAAAAGGTGATCCTCTTGAGGGGTCATCCTCCACAGCAGCAGATGTAGATCTAAGACTGGATAAAGAGGAAGAGGATGGAGGAGAGAGTAGCAGCAATGGTGGTGACCTTGATGTGACCTTGACGATTTTGGTTATGACATGGACGAGGAGGACTGACAAGCTATCATATTCTTCCGTTATGGTTCTATTGTCTACCTTGTTTTGTATTTGACATTGGCATTCCCACCTATAGTAACAATATCATGATCATCTATGAATTATCATCTTCTCTATGTCATACATTTTTATTTTGATAACTTCAAATGAGTCAATCCAAATCCCACAATAAAACCATATTCAAGGTGATCATGCATGCTTTGAAATATATTCTAAATATGGTAGACACTCAGATATAGAAAGTGTTGGGCACTATTGTGTTTAAGCAGTCCTATAGGGATAGGTTTTTCTTATACACTTGTAGATGAAATCATGCATGGAACACTTGTATAAAGGGAACAGGTTTTTGGCACATTAAAATAATAATATATGAGTGTCAAAGAAAATAATGAGCTTAATTGATGGATTATTTAGGGGAGGGAAGACGACATTACCAATGCTCAAGATTTGCAGTATATTTTGTCTTTCTTGGACAACAATATTTCTTTACACGAACAAGAAGATAAACCTATTTGGGGAGATTAAAGGTGTTTAAAATACAAACATCCAACATACGTTACCCATGGATTTGAAAAACAATAGTTGGTTTTAGGCACACGGGTTCATGGTACATAGTTTATGCACATTGTTTGGAGGCACATTGTTTATGTTTATTAAGGGCGCCTCTTTGAGGAAGTAAGTTGGGAATTTCTAGCTATCAAATTGAATTGAAGTTAGTTACTACATGTTATGGTCCATCATTCATTTCATTTTTCGCTAGAAAAGGATTATTTGGACATAATCCCATACATTCATTTGAGGAGTATCCACTTGGGAGGTTGAATACCTTGCATATCCATGCATTTAAAGGAGGTAACCTCGTTGGTAGTTGAATTAAAAAGGAGGTTGGGGAGGACATGGGGAAGGTCAGTGATGGTCACATGGCCACCCAAAAACGTTGAAACGATTCCCACCATTCCCATTCTTGTTCTTGCACCCAATTTTAAGACCCTCAAATCCTATTTTTTTACCTCTTATGTGTAACAACTGATGGGAGATGTGGCCCACTTCTAGATTCAACTCAAACCAATTTTCTAATTGTAGCTCAAACTCATGTGTCGATTGTTGTTTAGTGCATATGGTTCTGGGTGTGAGTGATTCCAAAACATTTCATCCAAAAACCAGTAGAGAGCAGAGGCTACGGGCCATACTTGAAAAGAGAGGCCTCTCAAGGGAAGTTGCCTCACCAACACTTTATGGTTTCTATGAATTATATACTCATACTCTTAAGTACCATTAAAATTTACATATTTGAGGAAACAAAGAATGTCATTTTAGGCACAATGAGATCATCCAAAAGAAGCCTACCAAACTGGAGGAGTCAAACTTTCCATCAGGTCTGAGGTTGTTGATATTATGGTAGCTTCAGGAGGTATGAACCTCTATTGTGACCTTTGACATGATGAGAATGTTCTGGAAGAAAGAAAATAAATGAAAAGTAACCCTAGATGAGATGTCGGTTGAAGAAAGATAATTAATATGAATTAATTAGTACCCAGAATGAGAAGTCGACCCAAGCAAGTTTGTCAGGAATAATATAAATACAGGGCACCAATCTCTCATTTGACACACTTCTCAGAATCGCAGAGAGCTACTTCTGCGCACTACAGTCCAGCAGTTTTGTGCGCAAGTCCTGGGGAAGGTGTTGCGCTAGTTTTGGGTTGGACACTCTGATCATCTTTGGTTACTTCTTGCTTGGTGCATTAGCCTTGCTTGGCTATTGGATTGTTGCCAAGATTCTTCTCTCTGTCAAGGTCAAGGTGCTCGGAGGGTGGCTTCGGCCTATGGTTGGGTGACAATAGTGATATTGTCAATGGTAAAATGAGCACATTCTTTCATATTCTAACAGAGGTCACATGGTCGAACCCAAAATAAGATAAGGACTGCATGTATAACCAACCAAAATGCAAGCATTGCAATAAAAACAGAAATCAAGGCTATCAATCCCATGCATGCAATGAGCCTCTCTTGTGGACTATTAAATTACCATATTGTATGATACCATGTTCTAAAAAGTTTTAAAATCTAGTAGCTTAGAGTTTTAAGCAAAGGGCCAAAACAAATAAATATTAATAAGTATCATATTCTTAAAGACTAATTCTCAAATGTTGAAAAGTAGATAGTAGCTCAGATTTTCTAACAAAGGAATTTGTTCAAGATGTGAATAAAATAAAATAATTTAGAAATTGAAGTTATTTTGGGATGACCTACTTAGAGAGGTGTTTTTACCTGGTATCATGTTACTACTTTGAAGAACACGACAGAGCTCGAGCATCTCTAAGTAGCAAGAAATGTGAACTTAGGAGTCAGGAATAGCTCACAAATTTCCTTCAAAATTCTGTAAGAATCTAACAGCTACAAAAGTGTGTGTGCTTTTGTCCCTCTACAGTCTTGATCAAGGATTCGACAAAAGTTGAGTAATGAGTGTAGAATTGGATTTGAAAATTGAGATCATGCATTTTTGAACCATCGTCAAGCCTCTTCTCCATAATTTATAAAGCCTCGGCACTCATTCCCATAAAAACATAGAAGGAAATACATGGCCCATGGATTATGGAACAAAATTGGAAATGCAAGGAAAGTTGGGGAACCAAAATCGATGGGAATTGGGAAAAATCGTTCCCTCTAAAAAAAGCTACGAAATTTGTCGAAAAAATCGGTGTCGAAAAGCTTCATTCCAGAGGATATGCAGGTAAAGTAACTCCAAACACGCCCTAGTTTAGAAAATATGGGCAATGCATTCACCAAAAATCTATATTCTAAAAAAAACGAGGTGAATTAACAATTTCTTCATGAAATCAGGAGGGTGAACTCTCTTTCCACTGATTTTCTCACTATTTTTTAGGGGAAGAATTAGTTTCCATATCTATCTTTTATTTTATTATATGGGCTAAATATTCTAATTTTTTTTAACACTAAGTGAATGAAAAATCGCCCCTTCAAAAATTGGAACCCTAAAATTTCGCCCATCTGCGAAATTTCGCCCCTAAAATCATCTATGCTCACACCCAGAAATTATAACTCAAAAACTTTTGGTCAAATTGACCCTGGAAAAACCTACAAGGGGAAAACTAGTGAGAGAGGGGCTTTTATTATTTTTAGAGCTCAGAGAATAAATTCTGTGACAACAATATTCTTCAACAATAAATCTATAGATTTATCTTGAAAATTGAGCCAGGAAAACTACTCAAAATATGTGCCAAACTCCTCGAAATATATGCCCAGATTTCTTGTACGAATGGTCCAATCCAACTCCTTGATTTGTGTGCTTTCTTGTTGTACAAATTGGCTAGAAACTCATTCCAAATAGTAACCTTTTTTTTTTTGTTGGGGGAATCGGCAACTCGCGGTTCTCTGCTCGCGTGACACGGGGCCGATACCCAACGGCTACCACTATAACCCCAAGTGCATCCACGCAGCCTGCATGAATGGCGCACAGGTTAGTCAGGGTGAGAATCGAACTTGAGACCTCCATTTACAAATTTCCTTCCATATACACGACACTTGCCAATCGGTCTACACCCCTACGGGCTTCCAAATAGTAACCTTGTTTTCTATGCAAAATTTTATTTATGGCAGCTTTGGAATGCATGCCAAAATCCTCAAAAACAATGTTGTATGACCTCCTCAATTTATGTGCTAATAACCAACTGTATATCCTCTCATTAATTTGTATTGTACAACCTCTTTAATTGATGTAATTTCTCCCTTGAAGGGTCCAAATTTTCCTCTTTCCAAAGCCTTAACGAGGAGAAGTGGTATGACTTATACTAACCATCCATGGGTGTTGTATCTGCATCTGTAATTTCCTTCATTTCTATCTACTTCAATCAACTGTGGGGTCCAAAATCCAATGGCTAGGATTGACATCAATGACTACAACCAATGACTAGGATTGACATCAATGACAACAACCAATCTTCCAACAATCTCCCCCTTTTTCATTGATGGCAACACTCATGTTCCCCCTGTCATCATGATCCCAATTTTTCTCCCCCTTTGACATCAATGGAAAAGGTGGGGTTGCTCCCCCTGAGTTCAATGGCATAAGGTGACCTTCTTCTTTGGGGTTGCTCCCCCTGAACATGTGGCACTCTATAATACTTCATCATTATTTTTTGTCTTTGGGACTTTTTCTTCCTTGGAATCCTTTTGTGTGGCTTATATCTTCTCTCCCTTCTTCATGTCTAGGATGTATATGTTGTTCGGTCTTCTTGTTTCAGTTGCAACCAATCTTCTTGAGTTCTTTTCTCTGATTTTACATTTTCGAGAGTCAAATGTAAGAGTGTATCATTGATCACATATTTTGCTAACACTGAGGAGATTATGCTTCAAATCTTCAACCAATAGGACTTTTCCTACGTTTACATTTTCACTTCCAAGCTTTACAGTTCCTTTTCCAAGTATTTTGGTAGATGATTCATCTCCAATTGCAACATTTCCACCATTTTTCTTCAAGCTGACAAATTTTCTTTGATCTCTGGTCATATGAGATGAGCACCCACTGTCTATGAACCATTCATCTTCTTTTTTGCATTCTTTAGCAACCAATGGTATTCGGCATTTTTCATTGTGTGGAATTTCTTTCCTTTTCAATGCAGTAGTTGGTATAGGGGCATTTGGAATAGGATTATCTTCCTTTATCTCTCTGCAATATCGTGCTTTGTGACCAAGATTATTACACTTGTAGCATACAATATTTTGATCCATTAATGGGTCAAATGGATTATAATTTATGTTGACAGGTCTGTGAACATTTCCATATCTACTATTTTCTCTATTCATGTATCTTGCGTAGTTATTCCTTTCATTGATTCTACAATTGATTTCCTTTTGTCCAAAATTTCCACAAGTATAACAATGTCCAAGAAAGAAATTTTGATACCTGGAAGTAAGTGGTCTTCTTTGTGGTGTGGTCCATCTAGGTTCACGATCTATTCTTTTGTATTTTCCTTCATAATGATTTCTTTCATACCTAATGGGAGAGGATCTTCTTGATGTCTCATTCCTTCTGAATTCTAGTCTTCTATCTTGTTATTCAACTTGCCCTGCAGTGTTGGTTTCATCCTTTTCATCCTCCTTCTCTTGTTTTGTTGTCTTCAAACTGTCATTGTATCATAGTCATGTCTTGTTGTTTGGAGATCTTTGACTGCTAAGGATTTCATCTCATCTTTGATTTTTTAGTGCTTTTGTCGAACTTCTTCAACTTTTCTATTGTCAATAGTAGCTCCCCTTTTGTGTGATCCAATTCTTCTTTCAATTTCTCATAATCTTCTAATTGTTCCTTAAGTTATGAATGGTCTTTTCAAGCTTGTAATTCTCTTCTTCACAACTACTCAATTCACCTTTTAGTATTATTTTTGTGTTTCTAAGGTTGTTATTTTTAGTCTCAATATGCTTCAACTTTTCAAGATTTTCATCTTCTTGATCACTCTCTATGTTGTCTTTGTATCCCCAAAGGGAATCAAGGTTGGTTTCTTCATCTGAATCTTCTTCAGAAATGATTTCTTCTTCTTTAGAACTATTGTGATCATCATCCTGGGTTTCTTGGGTTATGAAAAGGATTTCTCCTCCATCATTATCTTCTTCATCACTCTCATATGAGGAAATGCCATCATCCTTGGAGTAAAATCTCTTTTTATTGTTGAGACTTCTCTTTTTATAGTAGCATTTTTCAACAATATGTCTCATTCTACCACAGTTAAAGTATTTGAGAGGAGGCTTACCTTTGTATCTGTCAGTTCTCTTCTGGAACCTTCTTACGAAATTTGTTATTTCGTCATCAAGGTTGTTATCCTTTTCTTTTGTTTTATTTATGGCTTTAAAGGTTGCTTCATTGTTTGGCTGGTCACTTTTTATACCTGTTCTCATTTCATATGCTATAAGAGACCCATGTAATTCATTCATTGTCATTTTGGTCAAGTCCCTATTTTCTTCAATGGCGGAGACCTTAGCATCATACTTCAAGAGAAGTGATCTCAACACTTTTTGTACAACCAAGGATTCATTGAGCTCTTCACCTAATCCTATGATAGCATTAACAACTTCATCAACTCTGATAAAATAGGTTGCAATGTCTTGCTTTTCATCCATATTCACCTGCTTTACTTTTGGATCACCTTCATAGATACTCTTGAGTTTGTCCCATACCTCTTTAGCAGTGTTGTATCCCATCACTTTCTTGGCAATGGTTGGTGCCAATGCTCCTAGAATAACATGTCTGGATTTTGAATTACAACTCATAAGCTTCTTCTCATTTGGATTGGTTGGAGCATTCTTTGGGATTACATAGCCATTTACAACTAAGTACCAAATGTCTACTCCCAAATATGTTAGGTAATTTTTCACTCTATCATTCCAGTATGCATAATTTCTTCCATCAAATCATTGAATCCCATTTGGAATGTGATCATGGTCATCCATCTCTGCTCGGTATTTTCCTTCCAGTGGTTAAATTGTTCTGAAGTCAACCTTCTATGATACCAATTGTTGGAAATACTGAGAGGGGGGTGAATTAGTATTTAGAGAAATTGGTATTTTTGAACTTGGACTTCAATCAGAGCATGTATTCAGTTTATATCCAATCAACAATGAAGACTATCCAATGAACAATGAATAATAATATAAGAGATACACCAATACACCATGCACAATATATAAGAAGTAATCATGTATTATTATTCAAAGGAAATAATGACTTCCAAATGTAGCTACAACTTCCAAATATAAAGGGAGGGATAAACCTCCAAAAGGAAGATACAGTCCTCCAATATCAAGAGAGGGTTGACCTCTCCATCATTTCCCCTTCCTTCCACCCAAGAATATATTAGAGATAATAAAACTTTACATTAAATTATCACCATCAACCAACCATCACATAGAACCTGATAATGCTTCCCGAGACTTCTTCAACTTCTGCAATTCTTCACTTCTTGGAATACTCTGATCCTACATATAATATTACTCAATGTATTCTTTGAATCTCCTCCAAGTTTCAGTCCTTGAATCCTCCCAAAAAATGAGTTATAGATAAAATGGTAGACCTTATTCAATTTTGGTTTATTCAGGAGAGTGAACTTGTACAGCATGCCCCGCGCTCAATATTTAACATCAGATTTCGAAATTTGTACACAAGAAACTAAATCTTGTACTCTTTCCAATGCAATTGGTCTCACTTCATTTGGATTCTCTATGAAGACGTTATCATTGTTTTATCCAGAACACATGTTTATGACTAGCTTCAAGACTAGTCAAAAACCCTATCTTCCACAGAATGTATCTCCAAAATTGTAGCGAATAAAGAGCTGAAATTTTTACCACAGGTACCTAGATATATATTCTCAATAGCCTCCAAATTTTACCATCTAAATCGTTCTAGAAACAAAATTATAGAGAAAATGGTAAGATGTCTGTGAATAACATACCTTAGAACACATCACCAAAAGACTTCATCCTCCCTTGAAATTTAGCCTTCTTTACTTCAGATTTCCCCAGAAATTTGACTTATATCTCCTTGTTAATTAATAAACTTGTGTGTCTAAAAATGAATGTATAATGAGATGTATTTATACCCTTTATGTCACTTCCTTTTAACATTAGGGCCGACATGTAGTTTTTTCTTCAATTCACATTGTCATATTCAAAAATTCATTTCTCCTCAATCGTGAGGATCCACGTGACGTACCACATACCACTGGAAGTGGCATGAATTATACTATCCATCCATGGGTGTTGTATCTACATGTGTAATTTCCTTCATGTCTATCTACTTCGATCAATTGTGGGGTCCAAAATCCAATGGTTAGGGTTGAAATCAATGACTACAACCAATGACTAGGGTTGACATCAATGACAACAACCAATCTTTCAACAAATGTTTGCTACCTACTCATCAATGGATATGAACTGAAGCTCAACTTCCCCTCTCTGAACATAGTCTCAGATGAAGTGATATCTAATCTTGATGTGTTTAGACCTGTCATGAAAAATTGGATTCTCATAGAGTTTTATGCAACTCTAATTGTCACATTAAATCACCGTGGGCCTCAACTGCACACCAAATGTCCCAACCAACGACTTGCGAAGCCATATGGACTCACAACTGGCCTAGTTGGCTAGCATGTACTCAGCCTCAACAGAACTCAATGCCAGTGACTTTTGTTTCCGATTGAACCAAGACACAATTGTTGAGCCTAATCTGAAACAACATCCTGAAGTACTCTTCCTATCAACACATCCTGCACAATCTGATTATGTATAGCTTGTCAATATGACTCCATCCCCTCTCACATAGTCCAAGAAAAATCCCATCATACCTCGTATGTAGCTAAGCATATGTTTTGCTTCCTCCCAATGCACTCTCCTAGGCTCCACCATAAACTGACTGAGAGTGTTGACAACAAAACAAATATTTGTTCTGGTGTTGACCAAATACATCAATGAGCCTATCAACTGGAAATAAATTGTGGGATCAACCAACTCTGAATCAGAATCATTTATCTTCTTCTAGTTGGTAATCATGGGTGTGGACATGGGCCTACAATCCTCCATCTAAAATCTCTTCATAATATCAACAACATACTTGCCCTGTCCAAAAAAAATGTGTATTGGCTCCTTCTAAACCTCCAATCCATAGAAATAATGCATCAGTCCAATGTATTTCATCTCAAATTCTAAAGCAAGACTTTTCTTGCAACCATCTATGAGTCTCTCTACCCCTGTAATGAAAATATCATCCATATAAATCACAAGAATAAGAGGATCATCACCAACCACAATGTAGTAAAGGTTGGGATCCACCTCACTCTTCTCGAAACCCATCTGTTTCAAGTATGTATCAATCCTTGAATACAAATCTTTGGGATCTTGATTCAGTCCATACAATTCCTTCTTCAATCTGCACACATGAGAATCTCTCCCATGCACCTCAAATCCTAGTGGATGCTCAATGTACACCTCCTCATGTATGAGACCATTTAGAAATGTGGTCTTCACATCGATCTAGTGGATCTTCCAACCCATCTATGTGGCAATGGAGATCATTTCCCTGATCGAGGTATATCTAGCAACCGATGCAAAGGTCTCATCATAATCAACTCCCTCTACTTGTGAGAACCATCAATCCACAAATCGATCCTTGTAATTCTCAATGCTGCCATCTGCAGTGTGCTTGATTTTATAGAGCCATACGGAAGTCACAACAGACTTCCCCTCAAGTCTCGGAACAACCTCCCACGCATCATTCTTCATGATGGAATTGTATTCTTCTACCACAGAATCCTTCCATACATGTTGATTTGTTTCCTCCTCAAAAGTGGAAGGCTTGGAGTCACTGATGTTGCTCACCATAGCTAAATAGCTACAAAATATCTTTAGAGGTTTACTCTCCCTCACATCCTTCCCAGGATTCCCCATAGATCCTTGAGCTTCCTTCAAAATGTCTTGAAGCCATTTTGGCTTCCTCTTCTCTGAAGTAGTATCCTTTGGAGGGGACTCCTCCTCCTTAATCCCACCACCTGAAGATGATGGTCATGTGGTCGTCTTAGAACCAATGGATTGGGAAATAGTACCCTTTGAACTAGTAATATGAGGACCAATGATCTATGACCTCGTCACATGTAAACCAATCGTCCCTGAAACAGGTGGTCCTAAACTTTGTGGTACTCTGCTGTGAAATCACCTAAAGCTGAGGAGCATGTTTCTCCCCATGCTCAACATCTCATGACCTCATAAAGGCTCTATCCTCCTCAAATCTCACATATCGTCACACAACTGTCTTTCTAAAAGAGAGAATGTATATGCGGAAATCCTTTGAGGTCTCACTATACCCAACAAAAATACCCATTTTTGTCGTGGGTTCTAGATTTTTCCTCTTCTCATAAGGGACATGTGAATATGTTAGGCACCCAAAAATCCTGAAGTGCCCAACCTCAGGCTTCTTCCCAAACAAATCCTCCTTAGGAGTCCCATTCCCCAATACTCTATGTGGACTCATGTTCTACAGATAAAACGTTGTGTTGCATGCCTCAACACAAATAAAGAGTGGTATCCTTATATCATGTAGCATGGCTCTCGCATCCCCAACTATGGCCCTGTTCTTTGTCTCAACAACTCCATTCTGTTGTCGGTTGGAAGGAACTGTCAATTCTCTCTTAATGCCTTCTCTTGCACATAAGTCATTGAATTCATTGGAGGTATACTCACCTCCATTGTCTGACCTCAACACCTTGATTTTCTTCCCAGTTTGGTTCTCCACAAGAGCTTTGAACTCTTGGAACAACTGGAAGACTTGTCCTTTGGTCTTCATGAAGAAAATCTAGGACTTCCTGGAGAAGTCATCAATGAAAGTAACATAATACACATATCCACTCAATGATATAGAAGACATAGGACCACATACATCAGTGTGAATCAGATCAAGAATACCTACAACTCTGCTATCACTGCTTGGAAAAATAGTCTTGGTGTACTTCCCCAGTGCACACCGAATTTTGGTACTTCAATAACAATCTCTCTCAATACTCTTAGATCCCCATGATGCAAATGGGCCATCCTCCTATTCCATAGCTCACAAATTTCACTATCGTTGGTACTGTGTATCAATGTTGTAGCTAGATGAAACATGAACTTGCACAACTTCTCATGTCGGATCCCAATCACTTTGGCCGAAGTGATACTGGATCCCTTAGGATACAAGATCACCTATCCATCACGGAACACCAACTCATATCCTCTATCCTCAATAGTGGAAATTGATATCAAGTTCTTCTTCAATCCTAGAACATATAGGACATCTCTCACCAACATGGGAGATTGGCACTCCCTCTGAAAATATATTGTCTCACTACCAACTTCCTTGACGACTGAGTCATCTCCAAGCACCACCTCAAGATCTCCAATCTCTATAAGATATGTAAAATACTCACGAACACATGTCATATGGAGGGATGCTCCGCTAACAATATACCAAACATTGGTAGACAATGTTCTAGAGGAAAGACACACCAATAAAGAAAACTCTTTCTCGAACTTGGTAGAAAACTCCTCCACATTTGTTGAAGATGCAACCTGCTTCTTCTTATTATTAGGAACAAATCTGATTATCAACAAGCAAACAGTAAAATCTTCACTAGCTTACTCACAACCAAGATACATATGCTTGGCAACAGATTAACATGTATTCAAGTAAGAAAAAGATAGAAACATAGACAAGAATAGAAATCTAACCATCAAATAGCCTTTTCCATTTAGTATCAAAATGAAATAGTTCTTTGTCTTACAATATCTGCTCAAAAATGGTTAATGGTTCACAACGAAATCAACCCCTAATTCTGTCAATCAGATCTCTTTTTAAACACCACAGTTAGTTTCTGGAGATCCTACTTTTTAGATTATAGTTTAGATAAGATCCTATCTTATGGCTAACATTTAGGAGATATATCCTCCTACAGATAATCCAAATCTCTATAAATTAGTACTTAGATAATCAATCTTGAATATAGACTAGTTTATGATCTAATGAGATATTCAGATCTCACAAAGCATGGAGTAAATATGATGTTGAGTTGGTCGACCTAAAGAATAGAAACTCCTGCTTGTGATGGGAAAAACTTTACCTATCGGAAATATCATTCCACTATGTAGCTCATAATAACATTTTCCAAAATCTTAGCATAGGTATTGTTGTATTTATCACAAGTCAAAAACTATAGGATACCTCTTTGAAACCTTCATTGTATGATAGTGGCAAAACCTTTGGTCTTCCTTTGTTTCAACTTAGTTTTCAAAACTACATTATGTCAATATAATTTGATATTTGCCTCCCTTACCTATTTGAGAAAGGCTTGTTGATCTTTCTTCTTCTTTTTGAGCTTATGCAACTTTTCCTCCAGCTTGGCATTCCATTGTTCCACCATAGACTTAGTTGCATGATAATGGTTTGTAATTCTCTTCCCTGTCTTTTTCATCTCGCATTTCCATTCTGAATTCTAGATATTGTTCAACTGGAGTGGGTTGATTAAGATCAATACAAAATCTGGGCTTTTTGACTTTGAATTCATGTTTATGATCCTTTGAAGATGAGCCACCAGCAATCTCTTCAGCTTCAACACTTTCTAAAATTTTCATCCCCTGACAATCTAGCAGCTCCTCTGTCTCTGGAAAATAATTGAGTTCTAGTTTGATCTCAACATCCACTTGTTAATGTTTATGCCATTATTATAGTTCTTTGCATTTCAATAGATAAGAGCATAATAAGAACAAGATCACTGAGAAATACACATTCACAAGAGACACAACATTTATCCTGGGAAACCCTCTAGGGGAAGAAAACCCAGC